>JAWPHD010010932.1:0-88492 GCA_037043455.1 Cyrtodaria siliqua | reverse complement strand
GGCTGTTGGTAGTAAGATTTTCTTTACCATTTATAGACCTATATAAATTGATAAGTTGTTCCAGAGATTAAGAGTCTAAAGGCTTAAGACCGTTGCCAATGTTTTAAATTCTAGGCGAGTGTCTCGTTATACTTATCAAAGGATTTTGATGGCTATCCTGTACTACAATTGTAAAATAAACGTATTGAACTATAATTTGGAGTTGTTCAATATTCATCGTTGTATAATGCATTAAGACTTAGCATTTAATGTCCTCAATCGGCTAGTGAAATTCCATCCTATTTCACGGTAATAATGACCTGTTTAGATTATAGAACGACTCTGTGCTGTCTTAAAACCCATATACGCTTCTTGGTAGGTTTTTATTTACGACATTTTCAACACATGTAAGTTTATATATGAAGGTCGATGAGGTGATCTGTCGTTTTGCAATAGCTGCAAGTATTTGAGATAAAGATTTTGGAAGAGTATTCTCATAAGATGCTTGATGTTTGGAAGTACTAGTACATATATTATACCAGACTGAAGTACAGCCGCAGGAGTGAGAAGGGTTTCTTAAATGAAGGTTGCTGCTGAGGGCTTGTTTTTGTGAACAAAAGAGACCTTGTGAGTTAACAAATAAGCATCTTCCAAAGTTTGAGCTTTTTGCTCAATCTAAATAGGTTTGTTAACCCTTTTGTGTTTGTGATGTCGTTTGCATTGAATATTACTTTTGCCTTTCTGTTTTGTCTGTTTGCGTGTTTAGTTTCTTTGTTTTTGTGGTTGACTGTCCTCCTTGAATGCTACTTTCCCTGTCCGATCTTTTTATAGTTCTTTGTTAATGAACCTTTAGAACTCTTTAATTCAAATAAGTTGACTTAATTTATCTTGATAGCGCTCAAAATATTTTGAATTGCCAAATCTATTTTCCGCAGCTCTGATTCAAATACTCTCCATTATTTTTTCTTCGTGTAATTTCATTTCATTTCATTTACTTCATTTCTTTATCATTATTTTTTTTTCAATTCTAAGTATGTGTTCTTTCTTTTTCCTTCTTGCATTTGCATTTTTTATTTCCGTGTTATTCAATTCAAGTTCTTTTTTCATTTTACAATTCAGTTTCTTTTAATTTTAATTCAAACTCTGTTTTCAAAACTTTGTGGAAAAAACATTTCCACAGTGCTATAGTTTGTAAAAAAAACAACAAGCGCTTTCGGCTTACGCCTTCATCAGGGGGTAACAGACACCAAAAGAACAAATACGTAAAACAAATAAACACTATATTATATATATGTGGGGGGAAAAATCTACAGTGCTACAATTTATAAACTGTTATAAACTGTAGCACTGTAGAAATGTTTTTTCCCCCATTTATTAATTTATTCTAACATTTTCGTATCCCATCAGGGATCCAGTGCTTTTTTGAAAGGTATTTGTAGATATATGTATATTCTCATTCTTACAAAAAATATATAAAGAACAATTCCCGCTAAGTCTCCGGCTATTACTGAAGTAAATAGAGAAAATAATTATGATAGACTGGCAAACAAAACAGTTATATCAGAGTATTTGTGCAAATGCTCGGACATATAAACAACATTAGTTTGAACAAAATACATACAACATGTTATCGATAATCGACGCTATTTTTTCTAGTGACGTCGTATGAATTGACGATATAGAGTCAAGGAAATAATGACACCGACTAAAATGTATGTTAAATTATCTGATTTCGAATATCTTTTTTCCAGTTTTAATGCTATGCAAGTTCTAAGCATTACTTTTTCGGCAAGATATTGGACAACTTAGACCTGCTGTTATTAGTTTGGCGTCCTTCATATACAGTCATTTCCGTAACCTAGAATGTGGTTTTATGAGCCATTACACAGCATTCTTATGGTTCGTGCACACAATATATATTTCCATTTCACAAGTCGACTCTAGTGCACCGTTCCAAAGTAGAGGGATAAGTATAAGTAAAAAGATCACAAACAAAAACAAGTCAGCTACCACTGCTAGTCAAAGACGTCAGTTTAATAAAACAAACTCTTATATTCAATCGATTCAGCTACCACAGCTAGTCAAAGGCGTCAGTTTTAATAAAACAAACTCTTATACTCAATCGATAATACTTTATAATGTATTGTGTGGGGCCGGCATAGTCTCACAAAAATTCAAGATATTTTCATATTTGTGATTTAGATAACCATATCTCTTTTTTTTTGAGAATGCATAAAAAAATGAAAATGCGACTTACTTGTTTGATTATCTGTGGTTTGTAAACAGGCAAACCATGATCCATATCTTCTAGTCCGTCCCCACAGTCACCTACCTTCCACTCCTTTAAACCAGCTTCAACAAAGATAACACTTTCCTCACAATTCGTGGTATCGATGATTTCCTATATAATACATAAACAAAGTAGTGGGTGATGTATGTTCAATACCACGTTGAAGTTAGGTACAACACTGTTGTCAGTGATATTATTAAAGACATCCGACTGTAAAACAGAGGAAAACTGATTCATTTTGGATGAATCGTCCTTAATTGCTTCCTTTTCAAGCTGAATAAACAACACATCTGACTTGTTAATATACATGTATGCATGGTGAAAGCAGATATACAAGTCAAACAGTAAATGTAGCATTTAAGGACCTACAGTCAACCAAAAGCACGTATAGAAAACAAACAACGATTTTAAAGACGAACATGGAAGAAACGACTTCACAAACATAAAAGGGTTGACAATATGGGCCAATGCATTGGAACGGTCAGTTGGCAAAACGAGACAATGGGTTGCGGGGAGGGGGAGAGTGGTTGGTAGTGTGTATGTGTGTGTTGTGGGGGTGTGTAAACCAGATTCTAGGGTCACACCAAACCTTTACGCTTTACCCTACCTGTCCATCCAAAAAAAAAGGGTAGATTGTAAATAAAGATATCTCCGCCAGATTATATTCTCTAACAAACAATGCAGCATTAATAGGCCATATAAGTATAACTCATAAATAATCATGTATATATGAATATAAAAAGAACTGAAAGTCACAAAGTATGTACTCAATGACTTGGCAGAAACCCAGAGCAACAAGAGAACAAACCATTAGGAAACGACAAGACACGATTTAAGACAATTATCAGACAACACCGTGATCTACATCATTCATAAGGTTCTTGGTCGGGATTAAGTTCATACTATATTTAACTTATTAGAATAGTGCTCACACTATGTTACAACCCTTGCAGCACAGAGCATGTTTAGTATACAATATGTTACAACCCTTGCAGCGCAGAGTATGTTTAGTATACCAATATGTTACAACCCTTGCAGCGCAGAGCATGTTTAGTATACAATATGTTACAACCCCTTGCAGCGCAGAGCCATGTTTACAACACTTGCAGCGCAGAGCCATGTTTACAACCCTTGCAGCGCGCAGAGCAATGTTTATTGCAGCGCAGAGCATGTTTACAACCCTTGCAGCGCAGAGCATGTTTACAACCACTTGCAGCGCAGAGCATGTTTACAACCCTTGCAGCGCAGAGCATGTTTAGTATAACAATATGTTATATACCCTTGCAGCGCAGAGCATGTTTAGTATACAAAATGTTATAACCCTTGCAGCGCAGAGCATGTTTAGTATACAAAATGTTATATAACCCTTGCAGCGCAGAGCATGTTTAGTACACAATATGTTTACAACCCTTGCAGCGCAGAGCATGTTTAGTACACTTCTCATGTTTAGTATACAAAATGATTTAAGGACACGTTTTGATTAGCGTTATTTGTAAAAGAGCCGTGAACGATTTACTCTTTTTGTAACTTTTAATCTTAATTTTATTCTTTAACAATTGTTACGTGACTCAAAAAATATAATTAAACCAAGGGTGTGGTAGACGAAAAGTCCATCAAATTGTCATGTACTGGACCCCCGCATTACACAAACAGCCTTTACTGCTGTAAACGATCCTCTTTATACAGTATTATGCTACTTGTCCTGGTTTAGGAACTGTTATTCATTCCGATCTTTGGAGATCTTTGGAGATCGCTGAGCCCAATATTTATGTATACATATATCGGTGGTACATTCTCAAATATCTTTGCTTTCTTACTTTAATTCCGAATAGGCGGTTCCACTATACCAACAAGGTTTGAGTTCTTAGGATATGTTATCTGCTTTTTAAATAATATTTTGTCTGTTACTTGTGATACGCAGGCTTCATAGTCTCTGCTCCCATTAAATTCCATTTTGTTTATTTGTCCCATTGTTTTCTCGTTTAGGGCATAGCATTTTATTAGAAACTGGGACAATAAGCCGCTGGCCATGGACTGGTATGGAAATACCACACACTGAAGGTTCCATGTTCACCGTCATCAGTCATAAGCTTACCATCTTCGGGATCGCTAAAATGTTCGTACTATTAACATTTTGAATACTGAGTTCTGCTCAACCCCGGGGCTTAGAGGGCGTAAACGGTAGCTAGCGATTTTTACTGCTGTTCAGGAAACAGCCTCAATCTAACCGAGACTGCAATATTGTTGTTCGCCGATTTCCAAATTCCTCCTTTCATACTCTTTTTTCTCTATATTTAGTTTTGTCAGATATTCAAATATTCAGACCTTCGTCATGCAATTTGCAATAAACCTCAAGTTTCATCTGTAAGTGCTTATTACATGTCCACACATTAATACATCTTTACCACACAACCATATCAAAGAAAAACTTGTAGATCTTATTCAAAAGACAAATGCCTCGGAAAAAATACATGTTTGGTGTGTAAAAACATTAAAGATGTTCTTTTTTTTACAAACGATCTTTCAGAACAGTATATACTATATGGACAAGTCAATAAGTTTGTGAATCGCTTGTATTTTATTAGATACAATTTTCCTACGGTATGGAACTTCTGACTATACGCAATTTGATGGTACCCAATGTGTTAAGAACGAACTATGAACTTTGTGCCCCAAATTTATACCATCGATACCCTTTACAGTTTTCGGTACCAGTATGTCGTGGCCGTAAAGGTATATGCAACTAAACATGTTTATGGTTCACGATTTTAGTTTTGTATTGCTATTTTTTTAATACAAAATAGGTAATAGTTATACTAATAGGGGTTGTTCGGAAATTTTCTGATACAGATCGTTTTTTACGGATATGCAGAATGTACATGAGGTATGGACAACTACATTCGGCTATCTTGTAGTTTATTATTAAGGCAATGAGAATTACCTTTATTTCTTAAGTTTATATACATTAGGATTGACATAAGGCTCACTAAGCTAACAATTCCGCCAAAACATAGATGGTATATTATGAATCTCGTTTGCTTCCTACAATACTGCAAGAACCAGTTTGAAGTGGCACTATCTGCGTGCACATAGATAACGGTTTTTAATACATATATGAGCCGCAACACACGAAAACGTCCCTTCGGACGTTTAGACGACAACGTCGTAACGTAACAATTTATGACGTCGGCCGGTAATCAATTAATTTACTCATCAAAATTTCTCGTCACTTCTGTGTTTTACCTAATTATTATATCATAGGGAATATGTTTCTTAATATAATAGACGCCTACCTAAAGCCCAATGGGACGGTGGCGTTTGATGTTTGTCCATGATCTTTCTTGTCGTGCCCTTAATGGTTTATTCGGTACTGCTCTGGCTTCTGCCAAGTCATTGAGTACCTTCATTGTGGCTTTCTATGCTATTGTTTTTTTTGTATTACATTTACACGAGCATATTTGTGTTTATCTTATATTGCCTATTGATGCTGCCTTGTTGGTTTAGAGATTAGATCATGGCGGGGATTTCTTTATTTACACTGTCCTGTTTTAATGGGATGACCGTAGGGTAAGTGTGAGGTTTGGTGCACCCTAGAACCGGTTTAAACCCCCAGTGGCCTACTTTGCCACTGACCGTTCCAAGGCGGTAGCCCTAATTGTCAACCCCTTTTGTGTTTGTGATGTCGTTTGCCTTTATTATTGTTTTTGCTTTCTTGTTTTGTCTGTTTGCGTGTTTGTTTCTGTGTTTTGTGGTTTGACTGTCCTCCCTTGAATGCTACTTTCCCTGTCCGATCTTTTTATATTTCTTTTTTAAAAATAGCCTTTTGAGTCTGTCCAGAAAGAGTTTTCTGGTGCTTCACCAAAATGAGCCATCTGTAGTAAATTACTATTCCTAAATACGAAAATATATTAACAATATCTATTCTATTATTATTCAAAGTAAACGAAACATTTCTTGGAAATATACCCAATATATATGTGTATTGGAATACATATGCACTCGTTCTTTCGCGTATTAATATTGCGCAACTTCAGGAGCGCAATATTTATTCGCGAAAGAACGAGTGCAAATATACCAGTATAAATCTAATAACCTTTTTATTGCATATGCATTTTTAAATTAGAACAATAAAATAGGTTGTACCAAGTAAATTTCATCAAAAAACATTTATTTGAAACAAACATATTGTCGTTACAACGTGGGAATTTTCACAGTGAAATCAGCATTGGTTTACTTCACGTGACATACTTTCTTTGGCAAGAACAGAAAATTGCACACGAACGAGTATATATATTACGCACTCAATATGACGTCATATTGGGTGTGTAAATATGAGCGAATATTGACGTTTCTTGTTACATTGAACGTAAATGCGTATGCAATAAGTACTCGTATATAATACCCGAAAACAGATTGACGTAGATTCATAAGCTGCATGCTCATAGATAACTTGTATATACCTTTCAGATGCCAACTGGAAGTGGCATTTCTTGTATGCACATATATAATAGCAATTATACAAATAACCAGTTCAAACTGCAATATTTTCAATTATATCTTGGATTTAATACAAACACAAGTTTCAAAATGGCATTATTCGCTTGCGCACACGTTATAACAGACAACAACACGTTGGCGAGTCATTAGTTGCATGCACATTGATACTCGTTATAAAAGTAGTTAAACAGTCAAACAGGAAATTAAGCATTTGCAGAACAGATTCAACAAATACAACTCATTTAAAACAAACAACAATCGTCAGGACAAATAGAAACAAACACAACCTGGTTGACAATAGGGAAAACTCATTGGAACACTTACAGAGCACAACATATCATTCTTACCATACTGTCATACATGATACTTGCTTGAATTTGGAATTAGATGGATGCGCATATAAGCTGATTTTCCACCAGCAGGTCATATACATATCGATGTACACGTAGAAATAAAAATGGAACTGCAGCATTCAATGACAGTAGTCAACCACACACACGCACATAAACAAACAACAACTATAAAGATGAATAAAAGGCAATATATGACATCACAAGCATAAAAGGGTTGAAGATAGGGCTACCGCCATAGAACGGTCTGTGTCAGAAAATGCCCGAGCGTGGGTGAGTGAGGGGTAACCAGGTTTGTAGGGTGCACCAAACCTCTTACCCTATTGAAATCCCAATAAAACGGGACAGTGTGAATAAAGATATTGCCACCAGGTTATATTCTTTAACAAACAAGACAGCATATATACCATATAATGGTCATGTATATATAATTTCAAAAAACACAAAAAGCCACAAAGCAAGTGGTAAATGACTTGGCTGAAGCCAGATCAAAATACAATTAAGCGTGCGACAAGACAAGATTTCAGACAAACATTAAACGCTATCGTCCTTTTATGATTTAGGTATATGTCATCATAGGGTCCCTAATATGTCCGTCATCGCACAATCAAAGAGGAAAGCACATTAGTGAACTGTCAATGGGCCAACCACTAAACTTGCAGTGCGTTGCAAACTAACAGGGTCATAACCTCCTTTGATAAACTCTTTAGTAAGTTCAATGTATGAAAGTGAATGTATGGTGAACGACTGACAAGAACTGACTTGATCCCAATATACCAATTTATTTTTTATATCTGTTTACAGAGTTCGACCTATATATCTACTTTTACAGAGATATCTGTATTTACCATAAAACGTACCAGTTCGTATAGGTCAGCGGTGAACCGTCATCCCACACGTAATCAGCATGTGATAAGTTGCCTGTTTTCACCGTCAGATCTAAAACTAAAACAATTCTGATGAATGTGTAATATACAAACCAACTGCAGAATCTTTATTTCCTTAGGCACTTAATTTATTACTTTATTATAAAACACAATTATCAATGGACCTGCTTTTGCGTATTCTCAATTTCAACCTTGTGTGTGTGTGTAGAAAAACAGAATATACGTGAAAATTAAATGAGCATTAAACTACTTCCGTCAAATATTACAAGACATTGAAAAATAAACATCAAAACATGAAATTAAATTTAATTTTGTTTCACATAGTACATATGAAAACTCATTTAAAAAATGATAACGGTGTAAGTACGTGATGTAACAATCGAGTATCCTACCTTCAAGATGAATGGCCACACTTTTTGAAGTATTATCAATTAACAAATTTAATTCTTAAGCGTCATATGAACATTTCTTGATAGTCCCGTAGAGAAACATATATTTAAAACCGCTACTAAGTTGTATGGTAAAAATAAGTATTATTTGCTGACGTAGATACTACTTTTACCACTGCGTGACTGCACGGGGAAATGAAATAAATCTGAATTGTATAGCTGCACAACTATTGACAGATAATTGATAAATACCTTTACTTGTGGATTAATTCGCTTGTTCAACGTTTTTTACGTCATCAAATAAATTGTTATTCTCGCTTTTCACAGATATTGCAATGTGTGAATTGTAAATATATATTGCTGTGTATTGATTTCTATTAAAATAAACATAAACATGTTCATGAAACAAAACATGGCCGGGGAACTTTAAGGGTAAAACAGATTACCTGGTGCCGGAAGCCTCTTTATAGATAAACGTAAATGTTCGAGGTAATTATATAGTTTGTGTTGCGTGCTTTCGCTTCCAATTGCTAAATATTTTCCCTTAGCTGCATGACATCTGGATTCTTTTAATATCACAAAGCAGGCTTTTCTGAAATAGTTTTATAACATAATTGTTTATGTTTGAACATTTTGTTGTTCCTAGATACATATTAATTGTTCAATGTATGTATAATAAATAGGTTGTCCAAACAATTTGTTTTAAGGCTGATGCATTGAATTAAATAATTACGGTTATGCATAGGTTTTTTAAGGATAAACAAACTGGAGATTATGTACGTTTAAGATGCCGTAGTATGAGTGCAATACTAAAATTGAAATTAATTGTTGCTTAACGGCTCAACAACCCGGTGATTATGTTATTTTGTTCCTACCCAGAAAGAGCGGAAGGATACATAGGAATGCCCAACTCTTGTTTGAGTTTATTGCTTCCAAGGAATCCCCTTTTCAGTATTTATTGACATTCACATTAGCGTTTGTTGAGTGCTGTGTGGCGGCCGTAAAATATCACCCCGACTACAAATCAGTAGTGTTATCAATTACAGACCCTTTGGGATCATCGAGCCTAATCTTTGTGGCTTTAAAGTAGACTATCGCTTAAGCCGGTATTATGGGGCGTGAGAGGTGTTGCACATTATATTACATTTCATAAACACACTCAATAAAACTGAGTCTACTACTCCTTATAATTATTTAACGCGATCACACGATACACCGGACCACCCGGTTTACGTCACCCATCCGAAGGACGAGGTTAGTGGAAGTGTCTTGCATAAGTACACACCGAAGTAACATAATGGCATCAGTAAAGCTCGAACCCGTGATAGCCGCATTCAGTGATGAACTTGCTATCCACTAGAAATACAGTAAATACCTTGTGAAAGTGTATTAGTCAGTAAATGTTAGTAGTTGTTATTGTCTGGAATGTTGAACTCAGTATTCTGCTACTAGTAATTTCTTGTTTGGCTTTAGTAATGAATACTGAAAAGGGGATCCCTTGGAATCAACAAACTCAAACAAGGAGGAAAATAGTAGACTCGGTTTTATTAAGTCTGTTCTTGAGAGGTACTAAAAGGTGCAACATCTCTAACGCCCCACTAGCACCGGCTTAAACGGTATTCTACTTTAAAGCCACACAGATTGGGCTTGGTGATCCCAAATGACCAGTAATAATACTTCTGATTTGTAGTCGAGGCAACATTTTGGCGTTAATTATTATGTTAGTACTTATATGTTTCAGGCAATGGTGTATGTTACATTTATGCTTCATTCTTTATTCTGCTCCTAAGAACTTGCCAGTTTGTGTCTGTCAGTATATTAAATATGAATGTATATATATATTGGTAAGTACCTAGTCAGTGCCTACCGTAGTCAGTTTAGTTTAGTAATGGTATAGTAAGCTTGTGTTTTGTTGGAGACGGTATATCTCAGTAATAATACCTGGCTTCTTAAGCAATATCTTAACTTTAAAAGTCAAATTTTATCAATTTTTTAAACATCTTTTTCTATCGACTTAAAATGTTTTCTTAAAATTGTTAACACATATGTAACAATCTTAAAGTTTGACTTAAGTAATATTTTCCACTTAAGGAGGTTGGCTGGGAAAGGACGTAGTGATGAGATTTTTTTTTAAATTCATATTTAAAGCTTCTTTAGTATAATTTAGATTCAAAATTATTAAAAAAAAAGCTAGGTTACACGCTTTTTTTCCCACTAGACGTCATTGAAGAAGGCACATATTTCTAACTTCAAAATTTCTCTAAAAAAGAGTAAAAATATTGTCATTGAAACATCAATTGTTTTCATAACATTACGTTTATTGAAAAACAACAATTAATTTTCGAATGCATATATACATATCTTTTAAATCATACAAAAGCAATTGTAATCCTCGTTCGTCTTTTTACTTTAAAAATCAATCATATATGGACCGTACCCCAGCCACTTTTGTTTTTACCGAAAAATTAATTCAAGATAAAAAAATATGTTCTAATGATCAACTCTTTTTAAAACTTGTATATGTCAAGGTCCTATGACATGTCTTTCAAAACAAGTAAAAATATATATAGGTCACCAGGCTTCTAATGATTTTTTTTTAAAAAATTCTTTAAATTACACCCAATTTGGAGTAATTTTGACATTTTCAATGTAAAATACTGTACACACAATATGGACATGGAGATCGAAAATAAAATTAGCTCAGTATCTACTTTTATATATGTATTCCACTACTGAAAAACAAAAATCTGATTTATTCTATAGCAAAAGGATAAATTCTACTCAGAGCTACCCATACCCCCTATTTTGTTGACAACAAAAAATGATCACAAATGACGGAAAAAATATGGGAAAAAAATTGCTTAAAATTTGGTATATTACCATCTTAAATCCTACATTATATCCATATCTACTAGAATTGAAAATATGAAACAATTCTGTTGTCAAATAAAACTATGATTTAAAAAATAAAATGTTTAGACTTGAAGATGTCAAAACTTGCCCAGCCAACATCCTTAAGTTGCTTATAAATACGATTCCAGGTGTGTGTACGTTATATCGTAGTTAACTTAAACTCTTGGTCGGTGCGCTTGTTTTAGCCAATTGTTTTTTAATTGTAAGACAATATTTAACTAGGACTAAATAAAATGTGTATCAGTAAAATTGACATTTTAGTGGTCAATTGTTTTTGATAGGGCATTTTCAATGCCAAATTCTGCAGTATCAAACATTTGAAAACATTTTTTTAGATTTTCTTTCCAAAAATGGTTTCAATGTGCTTAATAAACGAAAACTTAGACACTCTGAAAGTTTCAGGGCAAAACATTTGGTTTAACTGAAATTATTTGAGATATGATGAATTTACATGGAAAAATGCCCACCAAAACAAGCATTTTGGCAGTAAAATATTTATTTCACTAGTGATATATTTTGAAAAATAAGGTATTTTTTATTTACCACTAAAAATTCCAATTCTACTGATATATAACTTATGTGCGTATTTATAAACTTACGTGCGTATTTATAAAATTGATCAAGTAATTGCCGAAAAACAGTTGGCTGAAACAAGCTCCCCGAACAATAATTACTTCCTAGTCATTGTATGGAGAAGTTCAATCTATGTCATGTGCATGTTATTTAGTATGTGTAATATAGATATAAAAATCGAACAGGACAAACAGTCAACCACAAATACACACAGAACAAAGAACAAATTTAAAGATGAATAAAAGGCCAAATAAGACATCACAGACGCAAAAGGGTTGACAACAGGGCTACCGCTTGGAACGGAATCCCTAGTCAGTGGTTGTGTTTATGGTTTCGAGGCAATGCGATTTAGGCCATAAGTATGTTTTATGCCGTAGTCAGAATGTGCAATTAAGGTTTGCCCGTATTCCGTTTATGTTTGTATGTGCCTGATAAATGTGTATGTGGTTATAGTCAGTATATGTTAGTAAGTTCGAAGTCAGTGTTTAGGCCGTAATCGGTATGTGTAAGTCGGAGTAAGTAAGGACCTGGTCAAAGCGTATTTTTCAGTGTATGTTTGTAAATTTCAAGTTAGTTTACACTGACACCATGTGTTAGTAAGTGCATTGTCGCATTGTTTATTAGTCCATTCTCATTCTGTGTTCCTAAAATGATACAAATGGTCCTATAGAAACCACAGCAATCATACGCAATGGCACCGTAGATCCTCACTGCACCACAAACCGAAATATGAGCAGTGAAAAGGACAATACGTAACATAAAGAGTTGTGAAGACAGGGTTACCGACTTGGAACGGTCAGTAGACAATAATGCCAACAGCTTAGCTTAAATCAATGTATAAGGCCAACAGGTTAGCTTAAATCAATTTGATGTGTACACAACCTTGCTATTGACATGTCTTTAATGCCCAGACCAGTGTAAATAAATGTACATCCCATCAAAAGGAAATCCCTAACAATAAAGTCGATATCCAGAGAAATTAGCAAACAATACACTTAAATGTTGTTGTAAAGATAAATAAAAAGCATAATTAGAAAACCCTCAGTATGCATCCAGAATTGTACTGAACAAAGACTGTATTTGACACTTAAGGGAAAGGGAAAACCAATCTAGGGCACGACCAAGGTCAGGTTGTGTTTGATCGTAGTCAGTATATATTAGTAAACGTCTAGTTAGAGCTAGACTGACATCATATGTTCAGAAAATGTAGCATTCAAGTATAACCGTCAACCAAAGGCTGCGACATTTCGTACCCATAGGGATACCAACAATGCGTCCATGAACAATAGTTCCATACTTGACGAAAATATTATTTTTTTATTATGAAAATAAGTGGGTAACTAACTGCTTAGCAAGTCCACAAAGTGTAATTGTCGAAACTGCTGATAGTCAAACACACTGTATTATTGTTGCAGGCCAAAACAATATTTTTTCTTTTGAAGAAGAGCAATTAGCTTGACAGCTTAGATTGAACACGATTGTGCGGTAAAGTTGTATATAGTATAAAACATGGCATAAGTATTTTCAATAAACCAACATAAATTAATTCCAGAGTTGTTATAAGCATTAGCGCAATATCGCTTGGCGTTTTCTTTAACTGCAGAACGACAAAAAGTTAAACGTTCGGAGACACTTGTTGTGGTGCAGGCACTAACATTATGAATAAAACGGGCTTTATAAGATTGCTTGTGTTATATGGGAATCCAGTATAAAGTTCGAAGTTTCGATTACTTTCAGTGTACCCTAATCATGAAATCTGTTCATAGAGTTGTTTGCGAGAAAACATCATCATCTTCAATAGATTGAACTGGAGTATACGAATTAGTGCTCCTGAATTCTAGAAATGAAACATTGACGTAATGAAGGCGTCAATCAATGATGACGTTATTATCTGCTTTATCAACAGGAACTTATAAAAGGTTGTAAACCATAATGGCATTGTTTAATGTTCCGTTGTCATAATATGTTCATAGTCCGATAGTCAGTATATGTTAATAAACGAAGTAACGATTATGTGTATTATTGATCGTTTCAGCACTCCTAAAAATATGTAATCCGCTTGATTTGATAATAATCTTTTATTCAGCTAAACTCCAAAAGGTCATAAGACCATTCATGAGGATACAAAACATATATACAAGATTGACATCTGCTAGATGCCAAATTTGTTTTTTAAGTTTAAGACAATATTTATCTAGGACATAAATAAAATATGTATCAGTGAATTTGACATTTTAGTGGTAAATAAAAATACCTTACTTGTCTAAATCGGTTGAGAAATAAAAGTAAAAATTTCAGATAAGAAACTTGTTTTTGATGCGAAATTCTGCAGTATCAAATATTTGAATAGTTTTTTTAGATTTTTTGTACTTAATACAAAAGTACTATATCAACAGCAACGCAGTATACGAGTATAATTGTAAAGCATACAGAATATTGCAATTCAAGAAATGAATAGTGTATATAATTTATGTTATTATCTTTATGGTTTTATGCTATTTTAATTTAGTTTTCATCGCATAATATCGGCAGATAAGTTGATAAGCATTTAAGTCCTAATTAACTTAATTTCACCGTTTTACAAAAAGCAAAAATACCCTTAACTTAATATAAACTGTGTTTTGGACACTAATTACTATTATCCAACAAATGAGACCTCTTATCTCAATGCTTTAAAAACAAAGACGCTCGACTTTATTTACTCTTCTGAGACAAGGACTATCAGAACCTGACTTCTATGGTGATGTGATTTATAAACTTCGTAAGATTCTAGGTCATGATCACTTTCATACTATCTTTGTTAAACTTGTTAAAAAGTTTATCAAAAGAGGTTATGACCCTATCATTTTGCAACGTACTGCATGCTTGGTGGTGGACCCTTTTACAGTTCGCCACTATGCTTTCCTCTTTAATTGTACGATGACCGGAAAGGCTGTGGACCCTATGATGACGCCTACCTAAAGGCCTTTGGGACGGTGGCGTTTGATGTTTGTCCATGATCTTTCTTGTCGTGCCCTTAATGGTTTATTCTATTACTGCTCTGGCTTCTGCAAAGTCATTGAGTACCTTCATTGTGGCTGTCTAGTCTATTGTTTTTTTGTATCATATTTACACGAGCATATTTGTGTTTTACTTATATTGCCTATTGATGCTGCCTTGTTGGTTAGAGATTAGATCATGGCGGGGATTTCTTTATTTACACTGTCCTGTTTTAATGGGATGACAGTAGGGTAAGTGTGAGGTTTGGTGCACCCTAGAACCGGTTTAAACCCCCAGTGGCCTACTTTGCCACTGACCGTTCCAAGGCGGTAGCCCTATTGTCAATCCTTTTGTGTTTGTGATGTCGTTTGCATTTATTATTGCTTTTGCCTTCTTGTTTGTCTGTTTGCGAGTTTGTTTCTGTGTTTTGTGGTTGACTGTTCTCCTTGAATGCTACTTTCCCTGTCCGATCTTTTTATATTTCTTTTTATTATAATTGTTTGATTTTCACTACTTATAAGTTCCAAATATGTTAACATACTTGGTCGTTTCCAGAAATGTTTCTTTATGTATGTTAATCTTATCTCATTATAAAATGCACATTCAATAACAAAGTGATATGAAACATGTTTTAAACATATTTACTTGCTGAATTTTCCAAACGGAATCGGCTTCTTTCCTTTAAGATGAATATGTCCGTATTTTGCTGATACCTCCGTGCACCAATCCATCAGTTTATCATCTGAAAGAAAGGTACCTTTTATAAATTGAATTTGATTCCTTATAATGTTTCGTCAATCATGTAATACATTTAATGTACATGTGTGTGTTTTCTTTGCTTTACTTAGCCACTATATCAATTTAGATTTTTAAGAAATTCAGTATTTTAGCCAGTTTCAATAAATGGAAGGTCAATGGAAGGTCATAACTACCATGGCCTTTACTATCCAAACTAACTGGTTTTCATTCTTATGTGAGCTTTCATTTATATCAGCAATCAGGTCAAGCTTGATAAAGATCGAATGACAAATGAAGGTAATATATCGACAGACGGATGGATTGTCAATACATATGCTCTAATGACAGTAAAGTTAAAACAATGGGTGTGATTCACTGTGTCATATGATAAATAGTTATACTGAGTTCTGATATAAACGAGAGCTTACAAGCCAGTTGATGTAATATTGAATTAAATGATAATGAAATCAATTTTATACACATAACTTCGTCCAGTACATTTAAAAACCAATGGATATGATGCACTATGTAAAATGTTAAAGGGACACACGGCAATCTTGTTTGTTTTTTTAAATTACAGCGTCCCGTTAGTTTTTCTACATAACTAGCATTTGCCCAATTATTAATATTAATTATAATAATAGTTAATGCAAATTGTTTTTTTGCATATAAATTATTATGCATTATTGTGATACTGGATATATCAAATAAAAACGCTAATTTCAATGCCGTATGTTCCTTTAAAGCAATTATTGTTAAAAACATAATCTGATAATAAATAGATGTTACACACTTGTTGAATTAATATTATATTTACTGAGGCCTACCCATCTAATGATAAAACAATCAGGTACACACACAAAACAGACACTCAATATAAAACATACCACACCCCTCTTCGTCAAAACTATTTTGGCAATTAGGACTTCCATCACAAATCGTCATGAAGTTTACGCACTCGCCATTGTAGTTGTCGCAATGGAAACTTGAACTGTCTTTGCAGTCAATTGCTGAAACTGGTATTTTAAACTGGTTTTCTATAAGTTTCAATATGGAGAAAACCCGGAGACAACCATATGTATGCGCTTATGTTTCGTTTAAATTAGATATGAGTTTAATCCAAATTGTGTATACACATCGAAATACCGATACGGTAAGAAGTTGAATGCAATATGTAATACACGTCACTTATATGTCTGTCTTATGGTGGCGTGCAGTTCAAAACAAAACACCATATTAAATACTTACTAACTCAGTTTGTTGATCTGGCTAAGTCATTTATCACAAGAAACATTAGCAACTCAAATCAGAAAGTATTACTTTCAATATTCAAACTTCAACGTAATGTTGGCTATTTTGATTATTATGAACTCTTGAAATTATTTTATAAATGGCTATGCCTATTTTAACGTAGGGTTCCGAAATGTGGGGCTATTATTACTGTTATCATATTGAAAGTGTCCATAACCAATTCTGCAGCCGATATTTAAAGTTCTATTAAAATACATTCCATGCATTCGCCAAAAGCAAGTGTGACAGGTTTCCATTATATATTAAATATTATTGTAAATGTGTTAAATACTGTATACGAATTTCACATATGAGAAATACCAGGTACCCCAAACAATGTAATGTTATGCTAAGAAATATTGATGAAGTCGGTAGAACAACATGGGCAACTCATGTGAAATCACTACGTTTTAGATAAGGTTTCGGTGTAGCAAGGATATCGGATGAAGTAGGAGACGTTCAGTTATTTATATCCATATTTAAACAACGCTTAAGTTATCGCTCTCTCCAAAATGGGCGAGCTGAAACTATCTCAGTCTCATAAAGCAGCCCATCATCAACACTTTCAATCTCAAATTTCAATCTTGTATTTAAGTTAAGATATATCTTTAAAACATAAAATTGCTTTTTCTAGGTTGAGATGTTCTGCACATAAGTTATATGTTAAAACAGGGAGACATTCCAATACCCCATAGCATGAGAGAAAATGCATGTTGTGTATGTCAGGAGAAGTAGAAGACGAATACCATGTAATCATGAAATGTTCATATTATGAAGATTTACGAAATGATAATACGAATATGAATTTAGTCAATACGAGTTTGAATACATTCTATAAATTAATAAAAACTACCGATGCATATAAACTGCAACAGCTATGCAAATATGTGTAATAAATACTGAATAAAACACGTCTGTTTTTTCAAAATATCAATAATATAACATAAGGCCATCCTATTGCAATACACAATACATTTTCTCATATCTATAATGTACGATGAACTGTGTATTTTCTATGTGCATGTATGTACCCATGTCAAGTATTTATGTCACACTGTTACTTTAAAATGTTCACTACAATATATTTGTAATATTTGTATTATGGGCTGGAGGCATAAATTACTGAATAAAACTTTGTCATTGTCACTTTTGTCGTCAATAACAATATTTATTTAACGGTACGTTTCATGTTTTCCTTTCTTGGTGTCAAACATAATTTCCATAAATATTAATTACTAAAACATATGTTTATTTCTCATTTCTTCTCCCGCTTTAAGTTAGGTATGCTTCATAATTGGTGCAATCTTCCTTGAATGTCTCTGTATAAATCATTGGATGAATGTTAAATTCATGTGTATATTTAATTCGATATAAATTAGGTTATCGGAGTAGCATGGATAATGGATGAAGTAGGAGACGTACAGTTATTTATATCCATATTTGATTGCTCTCTCCAAAACTGGCGAGCTAAGCAAGAAGCAGTCTGGGAGAAAGCCTTATCCCCCGCCGCTTTTCTATGTAGCTGTAGAACCCATGATTGGGTGCTTTGTTTAAAGGAAGTTTTACCAGTGCACATGAAGCAGAAAGTAAATCGAACAAAAATATAAGTATAACACTACAAAATGCAGTAATTCTAATTTCAATCTGGTAGAGTTATTGTTACTGGAGGTTGCATTTCCTCTCATTACCCTCTATCTTTGTGTGAAGTTTCATTCCAGTCCCATTAGCATTTTTTAAGCTATGCACCCGACAAGAATAATAAGTATAAAATAGCGAAAAGCAATAACTCTAATTAAAATAAACATATAGTTATGGTTATTAAATTCTCCACATTCTGTTATTACTATCTGTCATTGTGTTTCATTGCAGATCCATTAGTAGTTTTGGAGCTTTGCTTCGGACAAGAATTATAAAGGCCAATAACTTTATTTTCCATGAAGATGGAGTTATGGTTATTGCAATCTTCATTTCGTCTGCTTGGCCTTTATCATTGTGTGAAGTTCCAATCCAGTTTAGTAGTTTATGAGTAATGATCAGGACAAGAATTATAAGTATAAAACAGTACTATAATACTAATACTATATCCCCATTCCGCCTGCGTCGGCGGGGGATAATAAATACAAGTCCTAAACAGAGGATCCATTGGGATCAACACACAAATAAGCAAACAAAAGTAACAGATACGGTTTTATTAAGTCTGTTCATGAGAAGTAATATATGTTGCAACACCTCTCACGCGAAATAATTGACATAAGAAACTATTAGGAACTATTGGCCACTCTTTACATTGAGGAAAAAAATAGAAATTTCCAATTGATGTCGGTACACCAGTAATGTAATAAAACAATTTGAAACGACTGGTATCAGCTATTAAACATATAATGTAACGATTTTTACTCACGGGTGCACGTCGGCGTTGTTCCAATCCAGTTTGTATTAATACATTTAAGATTAAGATCACCGGAAGTGAGAACATATCCTGTGTCGCACGAATATGTCACCGACTCGGTATCGGAGTAGGTGTCCTGTATGGGTGAGTACGTTCCGTTTGTAACTATGGGCGGTGATAAACAGGTTGTCTCAACTGAAGTACAAAGTGGTACAGACTCTGTACAGTGCATAAAATACATGTCTACGAACGGCGAGACTATTTTTGATATGCGTCGTCATCCGACGTGCATGCGCGTTTCACTTTTTTATGTGCGGTCAATTTAAACTGATACACTGAATTTTATAAATGTACATCTTATCTAAAGTGAAGAATGATCATTTGTTATCCATTTCACACTAAAACTTTAATCCAAAAAACATTTTGATCAGAAATACATTAGTTTAAATCCAGGTTCATGCATTGTTTGAACGGCAAAACATAGGTATCTTTCGCAAGGGACATCATACAAGAAACGTTAACGCAGGTCATATGCGTATATATTGTGAAATATATATGTTGTCAATATAAATATATCTAAATTTGACATAAATGTAATATTCAAATGAAGACTACTTCAAAAAAAAAATGTGTTGCATAGATGTACATTAAGTCTCTCTGAAAATTGTATAGCAAATATCAGGGCTAACTGAAGTTATTTGAGATTTCTTAACAACAAAGAATTTACATGGAGAAAGCCCCCCCCCCCCATCCCCCCCCCCCCCCCCCCCAACCCCTCCCCAAGTCGAAAAATGAAAATAAACATTTTGGCTCTAAATATCTTTAATTCTAAAACGATTTTGAAAAATAAGGTATTTTTATTCACCACGACAATTTCCAGTTCCAATGATATATGATTTATCTTTGTATAAATAAAAGTGCTCAGTTAATACTGAAAAAAATATTTGACTGAAACAAACGCCCGAACAATAGGTAATGTTCCTATGTCAAAACTGCGGCTAATACTTGCTGGGACAAAACAACGTAATAAACGCGTGAACGACGCTGCATATAACACATTACAAAATGATGGTGTTTTTGACTCGGTTCCGCATGACAGAATGTGAAGCCTTTAAGTGTTCAGGCTCAGTAAGTGAGTAGGGTTGGGATCTAAAATGTTTCAAAGTTATGGCCAGGGGATATGTACCCAGGCATGGACCGCAGGGCGGCCGATGCTGGTTGGATGGTTGTTTCTGTCTGTTCAAGCCCGTTTAGTGTATATATTGTCATATGGTGTGGATCTCAACGGTTTCGAAGTTATTACCCAGGGGCTATTACTCCAGTGGTGGGGATGGACCACAGGTCTATGCTGTTTGGATGGCTGTGTCTGTCTGTTCAAGCCCATTTACTGTATATATGGTCACATGGTGTGGATCTCAACGGTTTCCAAGTTATGACCCAGGGACTATGTACCAAGGGGTAGAGGTAGACCCCGTGGCAATGCTGGTTAGATAGTTGTGTCGGTCTTGTAAAGCTCAGTAATTGTATAGGGTGGTGGGATCTCAGAAGACGAATACCATGTAATCATGAAATGTTCATATTATGAAGATTTACGAAATCATTTTTTGTATGATAATATGAATAAGAAGTTTGTCAATACGAATTTGAATACATTCTATAATTTAATGAAAACAACCGATGCATATAAACTGTCAATGCTATGCAAATATGTGTAAGGAATACTGAATAAAACACGTCTGTTTTTTTCAAACCATCAATAACATAACATAAGGAAACGCTATTGCAATACACAATACATTCTCTCATATCTATAATTTTCGTTGAACTGTGTATTTTCTATGTACATCTATGTACCCATGTCATGTATTTATGTCACACTGTTACTTTAAACTGTCCAATACAATATATTTGTAATATTTGTATTATGGGCTGTAGGCATAAATTACTGAATAAAACTTTGTCATTGTCATTGTCACTTTTTTCTCACTAAACACATACTATCTTCGATATTTTACAGATCTATTCGCACCCACATATGAAAGCGTGCACCCGACTTTTTTTCCAAAACTTCAAACGGGCATTAAGATTATTTTCAAATGAACTTAAATAACTGAAATAGTTGATGGAGGATATTTTCGATAATAAAACTATTTATTTAACGGTACGTTTCATGTTTTCTTTTCTTGGTGTCAAACATAAAACAGAGCTCCATTTCCATAAATATTAATTACTAAAAAGTATGTTTATTTCCCATTTCTTCGCCCGCTTTAAGTTAGGTATACTTCATAATTGGAGCAATCTTTCCGGAATGTCTCTGTATAAATCTTTTGATGAATATTAAATTCATGTGTATATTTAATTCGCTAAAAAGTAGGTTATCGGTGTAGTATGGATATGGGATGAAGTAGGAGACGTACAGATATTTATATCCATATTTAAACTACACTTAATTGATTGCTCTCTCCAAAATTGGCGAGTTAAACAAAAGAAGTCTGAGAGACAGCCATATCCCTCGCCGCAGTGTTTTTTCGAACTATTAGGAACTATTGGCCACTCTTTACGTTGAGGAAAAACTTAAACATTGCCAATTGAAATCGGTACACCAGTAATGTAATAAAACAATAAAATAAATGTTGATGAACAATATTAAAACCATTTGAAACAACTGGTATCAACTATTACAAACTAATGTAACGGTATTTACTCACGGTTGCACGTCGGTGTTGTTCCAATCCAGTCTGTATTAATACATGTAAGATTAAGATCACCGGAAGTGGGTTCATATCCTGTCACGCACGAATATGTCACCGACTCGGTATCGGAGTATGTGTCCTGTATGGGTAAGTACGTTCCGTTTGTAACTATTGGCGGTGATAAACAGCTTGTCTCAACTGAAATACAAAGTGGTACAGACTCTGTACAGTGCATAAAATACACGTCTACGAACGGCGAGACTATTTTTGATATGCGTCGTCATCCGACGTGCATGCGCGTTTCACTTTTTATGTGAGGTCATATTTTTCATATGTCAAAACTGCGGCTAATTCTTGCTGGGACAAAACAACGTAATAAACGCGTGAACGAAACTGCATATAACATATTACTAAATTACGCTGTTTTTGACTAGGTTCCGAAGGATAAACACAGTTATATAGGAATGCCATACTGATTTTTCTTTTAATTACGAGACTATATCTGTTGCTACTGTTCAAAAAGGTATAACAGGAATAAGCATTCAAGGACAACAGTCAACCAAAAGCACGCATAGAAACTAACAAGTTCATTTCAAAAACAGGAGGCCCAAGAGGGTCTGTACCGCTCTACTTGTTGAACATATTTGGTGAAATTCAAATGAAAACCAAAGCTTCCATACTCTAAACAAGAGGGCAAAATATGGACCAAAAAATGTCCTGGATCGCTCACCTGACGACCGTCGCAAAATGTCAAATAAGCTCATCATTTTATGACAGAATGTGATGCCTTTAGGTCTTCAGGCTCAGTAAGTGAGTAGGGTAGGGATCTCAAAAGTTTCAAAGTTATGACCCAGGGGTTATGTATTATTACTGAATAATACATTGTCATTGTCACTTTATTTCTCACTAAAACATACTTTCTCAGATATTTTACAGATATCTATCCGCACCCACAGATGAGAGCGTGCACCCGGCTTCTTTCTAAAATTTCAAACGGGCATAATCATTTTTTTTTCAAATGCACTTAAATAACTGAAATAACTGATAGAGGATATTTTCGTCTATAAAAATATTTATTTTACGGTACGTTTGATGTTTTCCTTTCTTGGTGTCAAACATAAAACAGGGCTCCATTTCCATCAGTATTAATTACTAAAACGTATGTTAATTTCACATTTCTTCTCCTACTTTAAGTTAGGTATAATTCATAATTGGTGCAATCTTTCTTAAATCATTTCATGAATATTAAATTCATGTGTATATTTATTTCGATATAAATTAGGTTATCGATGTAGCATGGATATCGGATGAAGTAGGAGGCGTCAGTTATTTATATCCATATTTAAACAACACTTAATTGATTGCTCTCTACAAGCAAAATAAGAAGCAGTATGGGAGACAGCCATATTCCCCGCCGCAGTGTTTTTTTATGTAGCTGTAGAACCCATGATTGGGTGCTTTGTTTAAAGGAAGTTTTACCACTGCACATAAAGCAGAAAGTAAAATGAACAAAAATATAGGTATAACACTACAAAAGGCAGTTACTCTAAAAAAGAAATATAAAAAGATCGGACAGGGAAAGTAGCATTCAAGGAGGACAGTTAACCACAAAACACAGAAACAAACACGCAAACAGACAAACAAGAAGGCAAAAGCAATAATAAATGCAAACGACATCACAAACACAAAAGGGTTGACAATAAGGCTACCGCCTTGGAACGGTCAGTGGCAAAGTAGGCCACTGGGGGTTTAAACCGGTTCTAGGGTGCACCAAAACTCACACTTACCCTACTGTCATCCCATTAAAACAGGACAGTGTAAATAAAGAAATCCCCACCATGATCTAATCACTAACCAACAAGGCAGCATCAATAGGCAATATAACTAAAACACAAATATGCTCGTGTGAATATATTACGAAAAAACAATAGCCTAGAAAGCCACAATGAAGGTACTCAATGACTTTGCAGAAGCCAGAGCAGTAAAAGAGAATAAACCATTAAGGGCACGACAAGAAAGATCATGGACAAACAACAAACGCCACCGTCCCAATAGGCTTTAGGTAGGCGTCATCATAGGGTCCACAGCCTGTCCGGTCATCCTACAATTAAAGAGGAAAGCATAGTGGCGAACTGTAAAAGGGTCCACCACCAAGCATGCAGTACGCTGCAAAATGATAGGGCCATAACCTCTTTTGATAAACTTTTTAACAAGTTTAACAAAGATAGTATGAAAGTGATCATGACCTAGAATCTTACGAAGTTTATAAATCACATCACCATAGAAGTCAGGTTGTGATAGCCCTTGTCGCAGAAGAGTCCTTAAATTACTTTTATATTTGGAAAGAAGTTCAGGGTTACGATAATAACATTTTGCAAAGGTTTTACGAAGTTTATGGAAACGGTAACCCTGATTGAGTAACTTTTTAGTTATACAAAGATTACGAATATTAAAGTCCTCAACTCGAGTACAAGCTCTAGAAAAACGAATAAGTTGAGACACATATACCCCAATAAGAAGTTGCTCGGGGAACATCCCCATCCAAGTGGGGATAATTAACAATGTCAATATTAAAATCATCTCTCTTGTCATAGATTTTGCTAATTATTTTACCAATTTCAATCGAGAGATCTAAATCAAGAAAAGAAGCGTTATTATCAGATATATTAGCTTTGTTAAACTGAAGTTCTTTAGGATAAATATAATTAACCATAGTTGGAAAGAAAGGGTTGTCAATGTTCAATATGACATCCAGATACCGAGAGGTGTCATTAAAGACTTCAATAACATATGCCTGGGTATCTGGTGAAAGACTCAAAAAAGGGTAAAAATATCGGACAGGGAAAGCAGCATTCAAGGACGACAGTCAACCACAAAACACAAAAACAAACACGCAAACAGACAAACGAAAAGACAAAAGTAATAAAAAATGCAAACGACATCACAAACACAAAAGAGTTGACAATAGGGCTACCGCCTTGGAACGGTCAGTGGCAAAGTAGGCCACTAGGGGTTTAAACCGGTTCTAGGGTGCACCAAACCTCACACTTACCCGACTGTCATCCCATTAAAACAGGACAGTGTAAATAAAGAAATCCCCGCCATGATCTAAACTCTAACCAACAAGGCATGTAATCAACATGAAATCCCTTTCATAGCAAAATAAGAACAAATCTGCGACAAGTGGTGCACAGTTCGTACCCATAGGGATACCAACAATTTGTCTATAAACGGTGGTTCCCTACCTGACGAAAAAATAGGAAGATGAGTGATTAACAAACTTCATAGCAAGTCCACATAGTATAATTGTCTAAACTGCCGTTAGTAAAAAACGCTTTTATATTATTACATGTCAAAAATGTAGTATTTTCTCTAGCGAATGTTTTTTGAATAAGAGAAATTAGCTTGTCTTTAATAAGGTGATGTGGTAAGGTTGTATATAGTGTAGAGAAGTCATAAGTGCTTATTGATGAAACTTGACCTTTCTTGAAAATTTTCTAACTTCAGTCTGATAGAGTTATTGTTACTGCATTCTGCATTTCCTCTCCTCTTTGTGTGAAGTTTCATTACAGAGCCATTAGTATTTTTAATCTATGCACCCGGCAAGAATAATAAGTATAACATATCGAAAGACAATAACTCTAATTAAAATAAAAAATATAGTTATGGTTATTTAATTTTCCACATTCTGTTATTACTATCTGCCATTGTGTTTCATTGCAGATCCATTAGTAGTTTTGGAGCTATGCTTCGGACAAGAATTTTAAGTATAGAATTACAAAGGCCAATAATAAATACTGATAAAGGTGAACTTAATTTTCCATGAAGCTGGAGGTATGGTTATTGCAATCTTCACTTCGTCTACTTGCCATCTATCATTGTGTGATGCTTTAATCCAGTTTAGTAGTTTTTGTGTTATGCTCCGGACAAGAATTATAAGTGTAAAACAATACTATAATAACAATACTATATCCCATTTCCGCCTGCGTCGGCGGGGGATAATAAAAACAAGCAATGAAAAGGGGTTCCATTGGGAGCAACCCACACAAATAAGTGAACAAAAGTAACAGACACGGTTTTATTGAGTCTGTTCATGAGAAGTAATATAGGTTGCAACACCTCTCACGCGAAATAATTGACATAAGAAACTATTAGGAAATATTGGCCACTCTTTACTTTGAGGAAAAACATAAACATTGCCAACTGATATCGGTACACCAGTAATGTAATAAAACAATAAAATAAATGTTGATAAACAATGTAAAACAATTTGAAACAACTGGTATCAACTGTTAAAAACTAATGTAACGATCTTTACTCACGGTTGCACGTCGGTGTTGTTCCAATCCAGTCTGTATTAATACATGTAAGATTAAGATCACCGGAAGTGGGTACATATCCTGTCACGCACGAATATGTCACCGACTCGGTATCGTAGTAGGTGTCCTGTATGGGTGAGTACGATCCGTTTGTAACTATGGGCGGTGATAAACAGGTTGTCTCAACTGAAATACAAAGTGGTACAGACTCTGTACAGTGCATAAAATACACGTCTACGAACGGCGAGACTATTTGTGATATGCCTCGTCATCCGACTTGCATGCGCGTTTCACTGTTTCATGTCTGGTCAATTTAAACTGATCCACAGAATTTTATAAATGTACAAATTACCTAAAGTGGAGATTGATCATTTGTTATCCATTTTCACACTAAAACTTTAATCCAAAAAACATTTTGATAAGAAATACATTAATTTAAATCCAGGTTTATGCATTGTTCGAACGGCAAAACATAGGTATCTTTCGCAGTTGACATCATACAAGAAATGTTTACGCACGACCAGGTCATATGCGTATATATTGTGAAATATATATGTTATCGATATAAATATATCTAAATTTGACATAAATGTAATATTCAATTGAAGAGTACTTATGAGTTGATTAGGTAAGAGCGTTTATTTAAGTATTGGTGTGGTTCAAACCGTTTATGTTTGTGATGTCGTGTCTTGCCTTTCAGTCATCTTTAACATTGTTGTTTGTTTCTATGCGTGCTTTTGGTCGACATTGTATCTACCTTGATTTAGATATTAGTTTTTAAACGAGTACGGTGTGCGGTCTGAAATTCTCCAGACGGTTTTTGATCAAACACAATGAGACGTCAGCAGCGTATCTATAAACGTCCGACATGCAAAACTTGTTTTTCAAAGGCATTTTTTTTATACTCAAAATTCTGCAACATCCAAAAAAAAAATGGTTTTAATGTGTTGCATAAATGTACGTTAAGACTCTCTGAAAATTGTATAGCAAATTATCAGGGCTAACTGAAGTTATTTGAGATTTCTTAATTTTCTGCTGTCCCATCAACAAAGAATTTATATGGAAAAGCCCCATGGTTGTATCAGTCTTGTAATGCTCAGTAATTAAATAGGGTGGTGGGATCATGAAATGTTCATATTATGAAGATTTACGAAATTATTTTTTAAATGATAATACGAATATTAATTTTGTCATTACGAGTTTGAATACATTCTATAATTTAATGATAACAAACCGATGCATATAAACTGTCAATGTTATGCAAATATGTGTAAGAAATACTGAATAAAAAACGTCTGTTTTTTTCAGACCTTAAATAACATAACATAAGGCAACGCTATTGCAATACAAAATACCTTTTCTCATATCTATAATGTACGTTGAACTGTGTATTTTCTTTGTACATGTATGTACCCTTGTCATGTATTTATAGCGCACTGTTACTTTAGTTCACTACTTTAGTTCACTACAATATATTTGTAATATTTGTATTATGGGCCTTAGGCATACATTACTAAATAAAACTTTGTCATTGTCATTGTTACTTTTTTCTCACTAAACACATACTCTCTCCGATATTTTACAGATATATTCGCACCCACAGATGAGAGCGTGCACCCGGCTTCTTTCCAAAACTTCAAACAGGCATTATGATTTTATTTTTTTTCAAATGCACTCAGATAACTGAAATAACTGATGGAGGATATTTTCGTCAATAAAACTATTTATTTCACGTTATGTTTTGTGTTTTCCTTTTTTGGTGACATAAAACAGGGCTCCATTTTCATAAATATTAATTACTAAAAAATATGTTTATTTCCCATTTCTTCTCCCGATTTAAGTTAGGTATACTTCATAATTGGTGCAATGTTTACTGAATGTCTCTGTATATATCATTTGATGAATATTAAATTCATGTGTATATTTAATTCGATGTAAAGCAGGTTATCGGTGTAGCAAAGATATCGGATGAAGTAGGAGACGTACAGTTATTTATATCCATATTTAAACAACACTTAATTGATTGAGCTCTCCAAAATTGGCGAGCTAAACAAGAAGCAGTCTGAGAGACAGCCATATCCCCCGCCGGAGTGTTTATTCTTTGTAGGTGGAGAACCCATGATTGGGTGCTTTGTTTAAAGGTAGTTTTATTAGTGCACATCAAGCAGACAGTAAAATGAACACAAATATATGAATAACACTACAAAAGGTAGTAACTCTAATTACAATCTGATAGAGTTATTGTTATTGCACTCTGCATCTCCTCCCACTGCCTTCCATCTTTGTGTGAAGTTTCATTCCAGTCCCATTGGTATCTTTTAAGCTATGCACCCGACAAGAATAATAAGTATAAAATAACGAAAGACAATATCTCTAATAAAATAAACATGTAGTCATGGGTCTTGAATTCTCCACATCCTCTTATTATTATCTGTCATTGTGTTTCATTGCAGATCCATTAGTCATTTTGGAGCTATGCTTTGGACAAGAATTTTAAGTATAGAATTACAAAGGCCAATTACTAGGAGCTATTGGCCACTCTTTACGTTGAGGAAAAACATAAACATTGCCAATTGATATCGGTACACCAGTAATGTAATAAAACAATAAAATAAATGTTGACGAACAATATTAAAACCATTTAAAACAACTGGTATCAACTATTACAAACTAATGTAACGATATTTACTCACGGTTGCACGTCGGTGTTGTTCCAATCCAGTCTGTATTAATACATGTAAGATTAAGATCACCGGAAGTGGGTACATATCCTGTGTCGCACGAATATGTCACCGACTCGGTATCGGAGTAGGTGTCCTGTATGGGTGAGTACGTTCCGTTTGTAACTATGGGCGGTGATAAACAGCTTGTTTCAACTGAAATACAAAGTGGTACAGACTCTGTACAGTGCATAAAACACACGTCTACGAACGGCGAGACTATTTTCTGATATGCGTCGTCATCCGACGTGCATGCGCGTTTCACTTTTTTATGTGTGGTCAATTTAAACTGATACACTGAATTTTACAAATGTACAACTTACCTAAAATGAAGAATAATCATTTGTTATCCATTTCTCACTAAAACATTAATCCAAAGTTTTTTTTTATCAGAAATACTTTAGTTTAAATCTAGGTATATGCATTGTTTGAAAAGAAAAACATAGATGTCTTTCGCAGGGGACATCATACAAGAACCGTTA
Organism: Cyrtodaria siliqua; assembly: GCA_037043455.1. Lineage (NCBI taxonomy): Eukaryota > Metazoa > Mollusca > Bivalvia > Adapedonta > Hiatellidae > Cyrtodaria > Cyrtodaria siliqua. The sequence continues at coordinate 59,004 of JAWPHD010010932.1, read as the reverse complement.
ACACACGGCCAGGTCATATGCGCATATATTGTGAAATATATATGTTATCAATATAAATATATCTAAATTTGACATAAATGTAATATTCAATCGAAGAGTATTTATTTATTGATTAGGTAAGAGCGTTTATTTAGAGTACTGTTGTGGTTCAAACCTTTTATGTTTGTGATGTCTTGTCTTGCCTTTTAGTCATCTTTAAAATTGTTGTTTGATTATATGCGTGCTTTTGGTCGACTTTTATATCTACCGTGTTTGAGATATTAGTTTTTAAACGAGTACGGTGTGCGTTCTGAAATTTTCCACACGGTTTTTATCAAACGCATTGAGACGTCAGGAGTGCATCTATAAACGTCCGACACGCAAAAGTCGTTTTCCACAGGCATTTCTTTATACTCAAAAACAAAATTAGAATTAGAAGTTGTATCCAAAAGAAAATGGTTTTAATGTGTTGCATAAATGTACATTAAGACTCTCTGAAAAGTGTATAGCAAATTATCAGGGCTAACTGAAGTTATTTGAGATTTCTTAATTACTGCTGTCCAAGCAACAACGAATTTACATAGAAATAGCCCCCCACCCCGAGTCAAAAAAAGAAAGAAACATTTTGGCTGTAAATATATTTATTTCCAAACCGCTTTTGAAAAGTAAGGGATTTTTATTCACCACGAAAATTTACAGTTCCAATGATATATAATTTATGTTTGTATTAATAAAATTGCTCTGTTAATACTGAAAAAAACTTTGGCTGAAACAAACGCCTGAACAATGGGTAATTTTCATATGTCAAAACTGCAGATAATTCTTGCTGAGACGAAGCAACGTAATAAAGGCGTGAACGAAGCTACATATAACACATCACAAAACTAGAACTGTCGCCGGAAGCGGACAAATATCCCCGCTGGCAACTTGCTGGGGAGTGGGTAAACATACAATACTTTGTTCCTATAAGATATATAGACATATATTATAGAGAAAAATACCGGACACAAATTTTCTATTTGACTACCAGGTATCAAATGCATTAAAATACAAAGGGCCATAACCCTTTGGAAAATTATCGAACCGGAACATCACGGCAATATGCGCATCTCCACTTGATATTGATGCTTTGTAGCAAGTTTCACGAAATTATAAGTTGGGGTTGTAGAGAAATAGCCCGAACAAGAATTTTCTATTTGAATACAAAGCATGAAATGCATTAAAATGCAATGAGCCATAACTCAGTGAAAAATTATTTTACCGGAACGTGAAACTTCTTGTCCGATATTTTTATATTTCTTTCCTAGCAAGTTTCAATAATTTCTAACAAGGAGTTTTAGAGAAATAGCCCGGGCAATTATTTTGTATTATATATATATATATTAGAAATACAAAGGGCCATAACATAGTGGAAAATTATCGAACCAAAACGTCAGGATAATATCCGCATATTCACTTTATATTCATGCTTAGTAGCAAGTTTCACGTAATTATAACATGCGGTTTTAGAGAAATAGCGAAGACAATAATTTGATATTTGACTACGAAGTATGAAATGCACTAAAAATACAAAGGGCCATAAATCAGTGGAAAATTATTGAACTGAAACGTCATGACAGTATGCACATCTCCACTAGATATTGATACTTCCTAGCATGTTTCGCTAAATTCTAACAAGGACTTTTAGAGAAATAGCACAAAAAAGGATTTCATATTATATAAATATATATATTAGAAATACAAAGGGTCATAACTCAGTGGAAAATTACCAAACCGGAACGTCATGATAGTATGCGTATGTCCACTCGATATTGATACTTCCTAGCAAGTTTCGCGAAATTCTAAGAAGGAGTTATTGAGAAATAGTCCGGACAAGAATTGCGTCTGCGGACAGATGATAGAATTACAAAGGGCCATAACTCAGTGAAAAATGATTAAACCGGAAGGTCATCACAGTATGCGCATGTCCACTCGATATTGATACTTCCAAGCAAGTTTCGCGAAATTCTTAGAAGGGGTTATTGAGAAATAGCCAGGACAAGAATTGCGTATACGGACAGACGGACGGACGGACGGACGGACAAGGTGATTCAAGTTACCTCCCCCACACAACTCGCAACATTGGCGGGGGGTTTAATGATGGTGTTTTAACTCGGTTCCGAAAGAACAACACAGTTAAATAGGAATGCCATACTGACTTGTTAAAAAGTTTATCAAAAGAGGTTATAACCCTATAATTTTGCAACATACTGCATGCTTGGTGGTGGACCCTTTTACAGTTCGCCACTATGCTTTCCTCTTTAATTGTACGATGACCGGACAGGCTGTGGACCCTATGATGACGCATACCTAAAGCCCATTGGGACGTTGGCGTTTGATGTTTGTCCATGATCTTTCTTGTCGTGCCCTTAATGGTGTATTCTCTTACTGCTCTGGCTTCTGCCAAGTCAATGAGTACCTTCATTGTGGCTTTCTAGGCTATTGTTTTTTTGTATTATATTTACACGAGCATATTTGTGTTTTACTTATATTGCCTATTGATGCTGCCTTGTTGGTTAGAGATTAGATCATGGCGGGGATTTCTTTATTTACACTGTCCTGTTTTAATGGGATGACAGTAGGGTAAGTGTGAGGTTTGGTGCACCCTAGAACCGGTTTAAACCCCCAGTGGCCTACTTTGCCACTGACCGTTCCAAGGCGGTAGCCCTATTGTCAGCCCTTTTGTGTTTGTGATGTCGTTTGCATTTTTTATTACTTTTGCCTTTTCGTTTGTCTGTTTGTGTGTTTGTTTTTGTGTTTTGTGGTTGACTGTCGTCCTTGAATGCTGCTTTCCCTGTCCGATATTTTTATCCTTCTTTCTTTCAATTACGAGACTATATCCGTTGCTTCTATTCAAAAAAGTATAACAAGAATAAAGTATTCAAGGACCACAGTCAACCAAAAGAAACAAGTTGATTTCAAAAACAGGAGGCCCAAGAGGGTCTGTACCGCTCTACTTGTTGTACATATTTGGTGAAATGTAAATGAAAACCAAAGCTTCCATACTCTAAACAAGAGGGCAAAATATGGACCAAAAAAGGTCCTAAATCGCTCACCTGACGACCTTTGCAAAGATAAAAAAAGGGTCAAATAAGCTCATCATTTTATGACAGAATCTGATACCTTTAAGTGTTCAGGCTCAGTAAGTGAGTAGGGCTGGGATCTCAAAAGTTTCAAAGTTATGACCCAGGGGCTATGCACCCAGGGATGGGGATAGACCGCAGGGCGGCCGTTGCTGGTTGGATGGTTGTATCTGTCTGCTCAAGCCAATTTAGTGTATGCATGGCCATATGATGTGGATCTCAACGGTTTCCAAGTTATGACCCAGGGGCTATTACCACATGGGTGAGAAAGGACCCCGGGTCGATGCTGGTTGAATGGTCTTATCTGTCTGTTTAAGCTAATTTACTGTATATATGGTCATATGGTGGGAATCTCAACGGTTTCCAAGATATGACCCAGGAGGGGATAGACCCCGGGTGATGCTGGTTGAATGTATCCGTCTTATAATGCTCAGTTATTGTATACATCGTTATAGGGTGGGATCTCAACGGTTTCAGGTTATGACCCAGGGGATATTTCCCCCAAATAAAGAAAATGTTTATGATCCGATCTGGCTGGGTTTTGAACATGTCCGAGCTTTTATTGATATCAAGAATCTGGCAAAGTTTAGTAAAGATCGGGTGGTAAATGTAAGAAGGCCCTATCGTGTTAACGAGGTGAAATAGAGCATATGTAAGAAACTCAAAAACCATAACTTCCGTGTTAATGGTGCGAACTGGCTGGTTTTCGAAGTTTGGTAAAGACCAGATGCAAAAGTAATTCCCTATCTAGTTAATGAGTCACGATATAGAATATTTAATTAAATCAAGGGGCATAATAGAACAGCCTGTAAACATAGCAGCCTGATTACCTTGACCTCCGGGATAATATATAGTGCTCCAACAATAGCGTAAATAATGGGGTTATTGTTGTTAGAATCGAAATAATAAATACGTACCTGTATTTTATAATTCAAGGACAACAGTCAACCACAAACACGCACAGAAACGAACAACCATTACAAAGATGAATATAAGTCTTTCCAAGGCGGTAGCCCTATTGTCAACCCTTTTGTGTTTGTGATGTCGTTTGCATTTATTATTGTTTTTGACTTCTTGTTTGTCTGTTTGCGTGTTTGTTTCTGTGTTTTGTGGTTGACTGTCCTCCTTGAATGCTACTTTCCCAGTCCAATCTTTTTATATTTCTTATAAGTCAAGATATGACACCACAAAAATAAAAAGGTATAATATCGACTAGTTCGAGCCACCTCATATTTATTTTTATAACAAAATCTTACCTTTGTCTAAAATCCAGACGGATGAAATAACACCTGTAAGACAAAATAGATTGAAAAGTTTAATATAAAATATGCTATTTCGTATTTATTTGTTTTAATGTATATCTTTCGTTTTCAAAACGTTATTGAAATACTAATACTTCAACCTAAATAAAATGTTTCTCTGTCGGAAAGTGTTGATGTCTGAACGAGAAAATGGACGTAAAATGCCTATATTAATAACGTGTTTGTTAAACTACTACTTTATTCACAAATTACTTTTTACCAAAAATATGAACTGCATAATGTACTATGAAAAACGCATGCTATTGTGACAAACGGGTTACCAACATATTATTTAATGCATACTTATCCATAGGTACAGAACCATTTGCCGAAAACAACATTGAAAGAGGTCAACACTTGTCATTGTTAGTGAACCAAATAAACGCGCGTCAACATATCTTGTTTGTTTCTAGTTGTGAAGCTCGCAATATACCCTTATATATATATGTAACAACGCTTACTTCGATATGTTTGTACAACATTAACGTTAGATGATGATTAAAAACGGTTCTCAATCAACTTTTAATTTAGAAATGTGGCACTATTCAACATTTGACTGCTTGCGGCTGGAGAATATCTTGAACAATCTCAATTACTCGATACAAATTAATATTTAATAACGTAAGCGTTCAGACATTAAAATAGAAATGGTGTTTGCAGAAAATGTGAAAAAAATCTCAAGTTAGACTGAAGTCCCTGTGAAATGACAAGATGCCAAACATGCAAACTCATGCCTGTTATGCATACATTCAAACTATCCCCGACTGGTTCCATAGTAGATATATAGACACGTAGCCAGTATCGACTGGTTCCATAGTAGATATATAGACCCATAGCCAGTGATGCAAAATCCTTCCTAGCGGGGTCGGAGGTCATGTACCCAAAAACAAATATATTCTATAAAACTACGTGTGATTTCATTCAATTTAGTACATTCCCGGTGCACCGGGCCAGACTTTCATTTTTGAGATAGACAAATATGTTCAAGCCTGTTTTTAAAGTTTTTTTTCGATATTCATTAGAATGTCTACTTCAATGTTAGGCACCTTCCAAAACATATTACCGAGAACGTTACCTCGGTGTGTCTCAACGGAGCTACGGGCAAGGTATATATAAACACATAATTTATCTTATGACATACCAACAATGTCAGAAAAAACACGTGTTCTCTAAACCAAAGGATTCACCTAATTATTCATCTTTATGACAGTGTGTCGGCTATTTTGTCTTGCAGTGTGTCGGCTATTTTGTCTAACAGTGTGTCGGCTATTTTGTCTGTCACCGCGTTCTTTATGTCTGGAGTAATATTTTAAGTAATCCGTGAATATTAAATAAATAGACGATATTTGTTGGTTTGTCGTGAATATAGGGGTTATTTCCAAATTTGAGTTTTCACACTTCGACATGAAAATAATTCCTATATTCACGACAAACCAACAAATATTATATTTATTATATACTCATAACCCTGAAACTTATAAAGAAAAACAATGCGCCAAAACAATGACGTCAATAACTTCAACAACGTCATCAGCGGCATTACGTCATTTTCGGTATTTCACATGTGAGTTATTTTAGTCATAAATAGAGGATCGCACATAAGTACTCATTCAGTATAGAATTTATCAAACGAGTTGGCAAAATGATATAATGCGAGGTTCTTGACGAGCATTATATCATAAGAACCTCGCATTATATAATTTTTGCTTACGAGTTTATTAAATTCAATAATGAATGAGAACGAATGCTAGATTCTATTTATCACATAACTCACATATCGACTTTTATTGCATTTTGCCTGCCGCTTTAACACAAGAAACAGCGCATACTAGTTTATTTGCATACTTAAATAACTAGTGGTATATCGAAAATATAGAATGGTGTTATTCCACTCCCACACCGTAAGTTATGTGATAACATCCACTATTTCACTGTAAAGTATTTAATACAACATCACATTTAGATAATCTTCTCAAAGCGAAGTCCAAAATCATGAGTCACCCACTTATTCAAATCAGGTATGAACATTAGTTGACCCCTTTCTAAAGGGAACTTTCTGTGACATAATAGACTATACATGAAAAAATAACGAGCGACGTGTGTACCATTTCAGGGATGACATAATAACAGGGTAAATATAAAACGTAACACAATATTCCATCAATCTTCTTTGTTAACAAATATAAATGCTGGTACTCCAGCGGACGAACCATTATGTCGATCGGTCAATGGAAATTGTTTTCAACCAGGCCCTTTTATGATAGCATGCCTTTGATGAGATTAATTGTTATACACAAACTAATTCTAAAATGATTTAATAAACTGTTGGTCTATTAAATCATTTTAGAATTATTTTTTGTTTAGAAAATGTATCATATCAGAAAGTCGAACAATTCATTACTCAATGACTAATCCAAACACCTTAAAATATGTATTTGCTTTCGACACATGGAACTCAGTGTGTCTCCTATATAGGAGACGACACATGGAACTCAGTGTGTCTCCTATATAGGAGACACTCAATGTGTTCTCAGAACACAGTGAGTTCTATTTTTGGCATAAAAAAGGGATATTTCGAGTGTTTTCATTACGCATTGTGTACTGGGTTTCTAGACGTTTTGATATGTCAAATTCTAAAACAAATAATTCTAAAATGATTTAATAGACTGTTATAGATGAGAGTGATTTTAAACAAAATGTATTCAGTCATGTTAATTAAGAGATGTGTCTGACTCATTTTATGCAGAGAATAATGGTACGACTATTCTTGCTGGCCAAGGTCTGATAGAATGTATCCATTTGGTTTATTTTTGTAAATTACCGTGACCAGAGCTATACCGCAAATTAATTACTAAACGCTGACAAAGTCATATACTGGTATTTACAATGGGGCTATTTTCAACTATAAAAGAACGAGAATGTGACTTCACCGCCATATGCATGCCACCTTCGAGATGGTTAAAATTCTGTACTATTGAGTTTAAAATTCTGTACTATTAAGTTTATGAATATTGAGTTCTGCTCAACCCGAAGCTAGGGGACGTGAGCGGTAGCAAGCATATTTCACTACTGTTCATGAACAGTCTACTGTAATATTTCGTATGTATCGTGTTCGGCCGTTTCCAAAGGTCCACCCTCATACTCTTTTATTATAGTGTCAACATAAAAACGGAAAACGTTGTCTAAAATGCTGTGAAAGAAATTCACGAACAAAAAGGATAACTCACCGATTTTAACGCTAATGAATGACAAGAACACGTCACAAAATGGCTGAATGTTTATAATGAACTAGTCATTGAGTACCTTCATTGTGGCTTTCTAGGCTAGTGTACACGAGCATATTTGTGTTTTACGTATATTGCCTATTGATGCTGCCTTGTTGCTTAGATATTAGATCATGGCGGGGATTTCTTTATTTACACTGTCCTGTTTTAATGGGATGACAGTAGGGTAAGTGTAAAGTTTGATGCACCCTAGAACCGGTTTAAACCCCCAGTGGCCTACTTTGCCACTGACCGTTCCAAGGCAGTAGCCCTATTGTCAACCCTTTTGTGTTTGTGATGTCGTTTGCTTTTATTATTACTTTTGCCTTCTTGTTTGTCTTTTTGCGTGTTTGTTTCTGTGTTTTGTGGTTGACAGTCCTCCTTGAATGATACTTTCCCTTCCGATCTTTTTATATTTCTTTAAATACGCGAGGAAGGAAAATGAACGACAATATATTGATTAAATCCAAAGCTATAGAATGAATTGAATGCAATGCAAATTAATAATCTATCTGTCAAAAATGATAAAAGTATATGTATAAAAAAATGGCAATATATTACTTGTAACTCGTTTTGGGCCAGGACAACTCGCACGTTCATCATCCTTGGACAATATCGTTCCAAGTAGTATTCTGGGTGGAGAAACCACGTGACACTGTGATCGGCTTCACGGCCGGAAAAAGATTGTAAACAAAAAGGTGTTCGCTTCATAACGTCTTTAAAACGTATCGAATTATTTCGAACTAAAGTGCACATACCCATCCAAAAGGAGCTCTTACCTCTACCGCAAAAGGTAATTCGATTTATCTAATACTATCTGAGATTAGCCCCCTCAAAGTCTTGGAAACGAAAGAAATATATAACCGTGTACATTTTGGGAGGGCTAATCTCAGAAAGTACTGAATGAACCAATATTTCCTTTCGAGCAAGAGCTCAAATTGTAAGGGTATGTGCCTTTTTATTTGAACAAAATTCGTTCAATATTAAGACAGTTATAAAGAGTTGTTCTACCTGAAAGAAGCGCTTTGCTTACATTTTTGTTGCCGTGAAACGATCAAAAGGTCACGTGGTTTTGCCATCCCGAATATGTTTGCCCATACAAAGCAATAACCTGTTATATGTTGATTATTCATTAGACAACATGTAATACATACTTTGCAAATTGAACTCGATTATCGTCAGATTATCCCCCCGATTATCCCCAAATATCAAGGGAATATCAAGGGCGTACCAGATGCTCCCCGACCCCCTTAAATCAGATAAGCATTGTTTTACCTTATGTTTGCCGAAACGGGTTTACATTGTTCATTGTAGGATTTAAGAATTAAAACATTCTGGAAAAGCACTTGAATTCATCTTATAAAAATAGTATGAAATGGGAAATTTGGAAATGGCAAAACACGATAAATATAAAAAATATTGCAGTCTCGGCTTGATTGAGATATTGTTTATGGACGTAATGAAAAACATGATTGCACCGGTTAAGCAGAACTCAATCTTTAAAATGTCAAGGGAGGCTCTAAATGATATATTATATAATGTGTTGATGAGCTTAACAACATTGTATTAAATTCGCTGATATGCATTTTAGATAACACTTATATTTGAAATGAAAAACGCAGATATCCAGAAAAGCAATTATTAAAGCAAATATCTGTCGCAATGAAATTCTAGATTAAACTTTAATTTGAAATAAAATACGCATAATCAGATCCTGACTGATCAAGTCATTCTCCTTAATATCTTGCCTTTGGCGATCTATAGTAAAGATAGCCGAGTGTATTGGAAATGGTATGGGGTTTGTAAATTGCTATGGGTTTTGACTGTGTTTCATATAGCAGTTGATACCTATTATCTTTACAGAAATAAATAGGCACCCAGTCAAAAATGACTGGACTGGTGTAAAATTATATTTTCAATGCAAATCGATCATTTCACCTTCGATCAAGCTGAGCTTTTTACGGCATCAGAAAAACACAGGTATTATGGATCGGAAAATTAATATAGTACGGAACCACTCTGTGTGCATGAAAACAGTTGAATGGAAGATGTAAGAATACAGTTTTTAAGCATGCATAATGCCTTAAGTTATTTTATTGTATTTTTTTCTTCATGCTTATTATTAATGATCAATTTAATTAAATAAAACTGATTGAATTTATTTCATAATTATTTTTTTCTTAAAACACTCACACAAAAAAAACGTTTGATAGTCAAATCTTTTTGTTTTCTTCAGTTCTTAAATTCTATTTTAATTTTCAAAACAAAAACATGTTTTATGACATTGCATGACTATTCCACCGTCTACATGGTATACAAAACATTACCACACACTTTATAATGTAAACGACGGTAAGATCTGACATGGCCGCTTGATTATTTGAATTTGAACTGAATAATATGACGTGTTCCATTCAGTTTTGAGACCCATTTAGCGGGAAAGTGAGAGGTGGAGGAGAGGGGCGGGAGAAGGGGTCCCAAATTTTTTTTGCCTCATATGGCATATGGAAAATAATATATATGGAAAAAATAAATATTAAAATTAAAGATATTGTGCAAAGTAAAAAAAAAGACGCATGTGATTTAGAAAATAATATTTTGGCTATATGGTATATGGAAAAAGAAAATAGGCTCCTATATTGGCATATGGAAAAACTAACAGAGGCTCGGTTGTTGTTTAATTATATTTTTTACTTCTGCCATATCACAAAAAGCTAGATATTTTCTTCAAATTGCCAGAATTAATCTCCATAGAAATTATTTTTATGCCGCTATGTGATACTTTGTAACACAGTTGTCTTGTATTTATCGTTTTTGTTTGTTCCTGCGCGTGTTTTTGTTCGACTGGTCCTTGAATGCCACATATCCTGTTGACTTTTATATCTACTTTTATTCCATATAGCTGACATAATTATATCCAGCGAACATGCTCACCCTTTTAGACACAAAGATCAAGACAAAGTAACTTAAATGGCTTTAAACACTAACCAACAAAGACTCATATACATACATGTTCTACCCTCAAACGGATGGAATCTTCTACCAACGACAATCACCTATGCCAACACAGTGATGCATCTAACTCTTTTCGCTTCCACAATCAAAAATATTAATTTTACGAGCAGTGTAGGATCAAATTAACAAGCAAACTATGTTTAGGCTGATCAGGGTTTACACACGCCACTCAGTAAGAATGTTTTACATAACACTTTATATATAAAATATTCCCGATATGTTTGAATTGAAATTTTAGCAGACAACATTTGAAACTTGGCGGCAAAAGGATTAAACTCCTTATCCATGTGACTATACTCATATACATGTACTATTCCTAAATCAGTTACACTATGTACACAAGTTGTGCAGTCTACCGGTAGTTCCTCTGAACACCAGGCCGGATTTCATCGAAACTTGGCCGTGATAATCAGTACCTAAAATAAATATTCATTTTGTAAGATCACATTTATATATATATATATATATATATATACATACATACATACTGTAAAGCACTATATTAACCCGGCGCACTGCAAACGATTTGCATTGACTGGTGTACTGCTGTTTACCTAGAAGAAGAAGAGAAAGCAGCTAATAAAAAGAATTGTGTCCACTCGCATATTCGACGTCTTCCGGGTTTGCTCTCTTGACTCCTGAAATATGTATATACTTCTAGAATTGTCCAACATCTATTCCAGCAGCTGTGCTGCAATATATTTAGTTTTCTAGATTTGTTTTCATTAAAAAAGTTTTTTAGATTATTTTCTTGTAAATGTTATATATCTGTATTCCTGCATAAGGTTTAAAGCCGATGACTTGGCAGAAGCCAGAGCAACAATAGCACACACCATTAAGGGTAAGACGAGACATGATTTAAGACAAAACTCAAACGCTATCGCCGTTTGAGGGTTTAGATAGACGTCATCATAAAGTCTACAATATGACCGGTCATCGCACAGTCAAAGAGGAAAGCATAGCGGCGAACTGTAAATGGGCCAACCACTAAACATGCAATGGGCTGCAAAATGGTAGAATCATAAACTATTTAGATATAAACTTGTCAACAAAATGAGGAAAATGGTCCTATAGAACTCCCTGTTATATCCGCAATACAAGCCAATGTGCTAGTAGTCGTGACACCGGGTATTCTAATAGTCACGTGAACACTGGTGATATGCTAGTAGTCACGTGAACATCGGTGATATGCTATTAGTCACGTGAACACCGATGATATGCTAGTAGTCGCGTGAACACCGATGATATGCTAGTAGTCACGTGAATACCGATGATATGCTAGTAGTCAAGTAAACACCGGTGATATGCAAGTAGTCACGGTGTTGTAGTGATACGCCACAGTCTACATCAGATGTGAAGTATGTACATTATCTACTTGTTTTTAGCTCTACTGGCCGAAGAACAGTAGAGATTATGCGATGGCGAGTTGGCCGTCGTCCGTCCGAAGACCAGCAGAGATTATGCGATGGTGAGTTGTCCGTCGTCCGTCCGTCGTCCGTTCGTTAACTTTTGTCTTGATTACGCGATAATTGCATTATTAATCGGATCTTTACGAAACTCTGGCAGTGTCTGTATAGCAATGAAAGCTTGGATGATTTCGAAAATCAGCCAGATCGGATCAGTAACACCAGAGTTATGGCCTTTGTTTTACTGAAAAATGACATATTAAGCTTTGTTTATACTCTAGCACCTTCATTTTAAGATGCCCCGTGTGGTTGCCGGGGGCCCCGTTTGGTCACGGGGCAAATAATACGGCCACTGCAGATCCCTTTGGAGGGGTAGGCAGAGGGGTAGAATACCCCCAAATTCATGTTCATTTTATCATTTTTTGTTCATGTTCATTAAAGGTCTTCATCATGATCCCTGCATTGTTTCAGGTGCTATCTCGCTCGCATCAAAAGAGCAGTGGCAGAAAAACAATAACGTGGCTCCAGCGTAAATGGAGTTTCTACGATAGAATATGCAGCAACTCTGCAGTTCAGGGTGAGAAGGTTCGAGGCCCATTTTCCATATTTTATCTCGATGTACATGGAAGATGAGCCTGGCATGTTCATGCCTTTTAGGCGTCATATAACCTTTTCATGTGTTGGTGCGCCTTAAAACCCCAATTCATTTTAAGATCTTTACGAAACTGTACCAGTGTATTTATATTAATGGAAGCTCGGAGGAGTCTGAAAACCATCCAGATCGAATCAATTACACCAGAGCTTTGGCCCTTGTTTTGCTAAAAAATGCCATATGAAGCTTTGTTTATACTCTAGCACCTTCATTTTATATTTGATCTTTACGAAACTATACCAGTGTATTTATAACAATGAAAACTCGGAAGAGTTCAAAAACCAGCCAGAGCGGTCCATTTACGCCGGAATTATGGCCCTTGTTTCTTTTTGCTGAATAAATGCCATTTCCAGCCTAGAGAACATCCTGGCACCTTTATTTATTACGTTACTTACAAAGATTGTTAACATCAATGAAAGCTCGGACGAGTTCGCAAACCAGCCAAATCGGATTAGTAACAGCAGAGTTATGGCCTTTGTTATTCTGAAAAAATAGCCATATTCTGCCTTGTGAACACTCTAGCACCTTCATTTATTATTTGATCTTTACCAAACTTGCAAAGATTGTTTATAGTAATGAAATTTTGGAAGAGTTCATTTACACCGGAGTTTCGGTCCTTGATTTTCTGAAATATGCTATAATTTGGCCTTGTTCACACGACAGGGCTTTCACTTTTCTTAATTGTATTAGCTTGCTGATATCAATGAAAGCTCAAACAAGTTTGAAAACTAGCCAAATCAATTTAGTAACACCGGAGTTACGGCCCTTGATATAGTTATAAATGCTGTATATTGACTCATTAAGACAATATGGCCTTCATTTGGCCGGATTTTAATGAAACTTTGCAGGGATGATCATTACCAAATCTAGTTATGCATAGCGTCACCGTGTTCCGGTAGAATGCTTTTTTGTGGAGTTATGGCCCTTTAAAGGTTTTAATACACAAACTTTGTCCGGAATATATTTCCTGAACCCCTAGCTGGATTTCAACGGAACTATACCGGGATGTTCAGTACCATGCCTAGTAGTATATGTCATCATCATGTTTCGGTTGAATGATTTTTGGTGGAGTTATGGCCGTGGAGTTATGGCCCTTTTAAGACTTTAATACACAAACTTTGTCTGGTCTAATTCTCCTGAATCCTTAGCCGGCATTCAACGAATCTTTGCAGAGTTGGGCAGTACCAAGCCCAGTTATGCATGTCATTGCCGTATTTTGGTTGAAAGATTTTTGGCGGAGTTATGGTCCTTTAAATGTTTTAATACACAAATTTTTCCACGGACTAGTTCTCCTGAACGCGTGACCGTATTTCAATAAAACTTTGCAGGGATGATCAGCACCCGGCCTAGTTGTGCATGTCATCGCCGTGTTTCGGTTTTTACTGACTTTTGCGGAGTTATAGCCCTTTAAAGATTTTAATACATAAACTTTATCCAGCATAGTCTCTTCTGAACTCCTTGCCGAATTTCAACACATGTTTGCGAGAATGATGAATACCAAGCCTAGTTGCGCATATCATTGCTGTCTTCCTGTTGAATGATTTTTGCCAGAGTTATGGCCCTTCAGATGTTTTAATGCGCTTACTGCTTTGTGCAGGCTACCGGTAGTTCCCCTGAACGCCTGGCCGGATTTATCGGAACTTGTCAGGGATAATCAGTACCAAGCCTAGTTGTACATATCATCACGTCATTTTGTTGAATGATTTTTGTCCGGACTAGTTTTCCTGAACTCCTGGCTGGATTTCAGTGAAACTTGGCAGGGATGATCAGTACGAAGTCTTGTTGCGCATATCATTGATGTGTTCCCGTTGAATGATATTTGGCCACTAAGGACTTATGGCCTCTTATACGCAAACTTTATCCGGTCTAGTTTTCTTGAGCTCCTGGATTTCAGTAAAACTTGGCAGGAATTATCAGTACAAAGCCTAGTTTCGCATATTGTTGTCATGTTCCCAATCACAGACTCTATGTAGCCAGTAGGGCGATACAGGCTCTCTTGGGCCCTCTTGGACCACTTGTTAAAACTGCATCAACTGTACACGCCTCGTCGCAGTTTTATTGATATAGGAGACTATTTAAACAAAACAATACATTATTGTGTTATTAATAATAGTCTTAAGGGAAATTGAAATATTAACTTACATTGTCATCTGTCAATTAATTTCTGTCGTGTTTATTGCGATTAGGTAGAGCCTAGGGGTTCAGTCGTAAATATTTATATTAGATCATATTTATGTCTTCCTAACCTTGTTTTTGTTCAATTAATTTGCATTCACATTCTATAGACATTAACGCCTGGAGAAACGCGATGTTTTCTTCCATGCAAACTAATGTAGCAATCGCAATTATAAATTGTCAAATCTAGAATTCAATCATTTTCTTTAAAACATCTTATACAATTATGAAATGTTCATGAGTTTGTGTTTAAATTAAATTTGCGAGCAAGAAGATAATTTTGTTAGATAAACAGTGTGATAGCATAGTGATATACTAATATAGTAATGTGTAGCTTTCTCAAATCTCAAATCGTCTCATATGAAATCAGGTAAAACTAAAACCTCGTTATTCATGTTCTCTTCTTATATGTAAGACATTAAGAAAATAATAACACCATTAAACGCCGGTTAATATCTACTCTTTTATTTTATGTTTAGGAAAAATGCTAAATTCTATAAAGTTACAATTTTCAGTAAAAAACTACAACAACAACAGGAAGAAGCATAAAACATGCCATAGTCGGATAAATGAAAGTATTCATTTTCAAAAACATACTTTAACATGTAACACTACCAAGCTCATAACATCAAAATATAGACGTTTGGTCAGTAAACTGGATACAGTTCTATCTTATCAATTAATAATGTAGAGTTATGCGCCTTCACATGCAACGTCAACACTTTAAAACTTGTATCTGCTACATAATTCATGAAATCTTGTACCTCCTGTCTTCAAGCGTTCGATTGTCGTTGCTGAAATGAGCACATGGCAGACGATACAGATGTTTCGAGTCCCTCATAGTTTTAACTACACACTCTAAAAGCATGTGATTATTAAAAAACGCCATCCATAATGTCATTTATAGTATAACTTATGATGTATGTCTTCCCATTCTTTACTCACTTTTAGTAATCTGTAATGTTGAACAAAATATATTCATGAAACAAATTATAAAAACATGTTAACATATCTGATGGGTTTGCATCAATATATACGGAAGCCTAAAATTTGGTGTTATGACCTTTGACTTACGACTTTGACTTTCGACTTTTGACTTATGACTTTTGTCTTATGAAGTATGTCTTACGAGGAAAAGAAATGCGGGAAATTCATTCAAGATGGATGATGCAGTGGAGTCTACATAATCTGAAAGCGCAAACAACGAGGCAAGTATTTAATTATTCGATTAATTCATCTTAAAGTGAACATGAAATAAAACCATTTGTACATGAATGCAAAGAACAAAACAGTGAACAAAATACAACAGAAAATTGTTTATCCGCAAACCTATGGTTTGTAACGGTTTTCATGCTGATGATGACCCTGGGAATGACAGGAAAATGATGTTTGTAAATTGCAACAACCACTTGAATTGCAAAAACATATTTCAGGTGACAATGGTCTCAAAGTGACAAAGAGCTACATGATTGTAAAGATTATATTTTTCTGAAATATTGTATTAAACAGTCATTTAATTCTGAAGAATATTGATAGGTTGTTCTTACAAACCCATAAAATGTGTTAAACATAAACTTAATTTTTTGATAATTTGTTATATTTTGTTCAACATTACAGATTACTAAAAGTGAGAGAAGAAATGGAAGACATGCATATTACAGATGACATGTTGGATGCCAGACGTACTTGCCGACAAGTTATATCGCGTAGAGAAGGGGGCATTCGCATCGTCCTCTATGCTATTGAAGAATACCAGAATGTTGAAGAATACCAGACTGTATATAGCGTCTTTAATTGAGTTTGGGAAAACATCATGTTGATGGGATTTATTTCTCACAGTTAGATATTTGCCTTAAAACAAGAGGATTATAGAGTAAAAGCAAGGAACACATGCCCGAAGAAAATATTCCTAAGTCCGTTGACGGTGAGCAGCGTGTTCTTCTTATAGATGATCAAGAGACGAAAAAAGAAGTAAAATAAACCAGAGATACCATCTGGCTTTCTAGGCTATTGTTATTTTGTATTATATTTACACGAGTATATTTGCGTTTTACTTATATTGCCTATTGATGCTGCCTTGTTGGTTAGAGATTAGATCATGGCGGGGATTTCTTTATTTATACTGTCCTGTTTAAATGGGATGACAGTAGGGTAAGTGTGAGGTTTGGTGCACCACAGAACCGGTTTCAACCCCCAGTGACCTACTTTGCCACTGACCGTTCCAAGGCGGTAGTCCTATTGTCAACCCTTTTGTGTTTGTGATGTCGTTTGCATTTATTATTACTTTTGCCTTCTTGTTTGTCTTTTTGCGTGTTTGTTTCTGTGTTTTGTGGTAGACAGTCCTCCTTGAATTCTACTTTCCCTGTCAGATCTTTTTATATTTCTTTAGCATACTTTGACGATGAGGACGTAAATACAATAAGTTGACAGGCTGTTATAGTGTGTCAGGTTATCCAGAGGTTGAAGACTACAATCCTTTGCAGGATGCGTTCCAAGTTTTATATATGGGAGTGAACAATACACTTGTTATTGATAACTATAATTTGGTTATACTCTATGAACCGAATGAAATATATGAACATGAAATCGACACGTCGAAAGTTGTTCTTCATGTTTTAACCAAATATCACAATAGTGGTTCATGTTCTTATACTTGGTATAAAAATGGTAAAAATTGTGGAAATCTTGCTTCGGGAGTAAATGCTTATTATGATATCTGCGTGATCTCCTGGTGAATACAGAGTGTCAGTTGATAATACGCACTATTTTCTTCGGGCACCAGTGAACTTGACCTTGAATTCAGTGGCAGTTGACGTTCAGGACATTGAAGTATCACTAACTGTATTGTTGATATATTATTTTTCAGTATTTGATGGTGTTCAAATAAAGATATGTTTAAGCCGTTAAAACATTCATTTTACAAATAAAAAAGGGTGTCAGAAATGTGGGTGAGGGATAGGATGTCAACATTAAGGATTAGTTTTATATCCATTGTACTTGTACTAATTTATATTTTTGTTTACATAGTAAGTTAAGCATGTTTACCCAAGATTACATAAAGTGACATGTCATTAGTCACTAGTCATAAGGCATTAATCATTAGTCACAAGTCACAAATTATAAGTCACATGTCATTAGTTACAAGTCACTAGCCATTAATCACAAGTCATTAGTCACAAGTCATTACTAATAAGTCATTAGTCACAAGTCACTAGTCACAGGTTATTAGTCATAAGTCACAGGTCATTAGTCACAAGAAGCCTATGTATAATTATGTGTATATTCAATTCAATTCAATTAAATATTTTGTCTGTTTATTGCCATTGCCTCAACAAGGCGATATACAATACAAAATATTCTAGAGAAAAATACAAACGAACGTTCGTTCCTTATGTATGTTTATATTAGAATGGTTGTGTTCATAGTTTAACAGTACACATAGCCAAAATACAGGTCACATTTAGCATAACACAACTTGTTTATATCGTAAATGGTTGTCAAGGCAGGACTTTAAGTCTAACTCGTAAAAAAGAAACTGCTAAGTGAAATCAAAGTAAACGATAGAGTCTTATATTGCTCAATGGATGAATGTATGAATCTATATTCGCTATCGAAGTTTGACCCCACGACCTTATGTTTCAGAGGCGACCGCACTGGACCACTAGCACCCCATATATTGGCCATAATCTATCAGTGAAATCAAGTCTTCTTCGTATGAAGCATACATTTTAAGACTAATGGCTTCATTTATTATATATAATTATTGATGTACATGTATATAAGCCCAAGCAAAACATTGAGCAAAAGGACAATTAAAAAATGTATTGTTAACACATTAGTCTTAAAAGGTATGCTTAAAGCTACAGAGTCTCTATATCAATCGATTTCTTCTTTGTAAGCGTGTCTTTATTTGTAACTTCATGTTCACCAGCTCATGTCGAAATGGGGTATTTAAAGCTACACAATCCCGATAAAAGGCACACTAGAACTGAACAAATCTAACGGTTATTACGCATGTTGTACTAAGTGATTACTGTATACGTGTGGGTTCATATATACAACATGCGCACTACCTAAATTCACTGAATATTAATGAGATAAGGCGGTACTGTATGAGACGCTTCGGGTACTTTGTGAATCGACCACTGGTCTAATAACGGGTATAAAAGCGGATTTTAGCAGATGGCATTTTACCACCGAACTGATGAGACCAATCTTCAGTAGAAAGATCTAATAGGAAATACAAGTCATTAGAAATTGAAAATGAAGCTAAAGATGTACTTACTCAAAAACATTATAAGTCCATATTTATATATAATCCAAAACAATACCTATAATTAAACGTAGCGGCCTTTTAACAAAGACCCTTTCCAACTATCCCGTTGCATCTAAACAAATAATCCTCCATTTTTATGTGTGTGTGTGTACTGTATATTGACACAAAACACTAGGGACACATTGTTTATCACAATTGAAATATTGGTCGAGGCTCATAACTAATGGTAAAGGTGGAGATATAGTATTTGTTATGTGAAGTTATGCGTGCATGGTTTACACATATTAGTAGATTATAAATCAACATATTTTTAAATAAAATCCTCTTAATTGATGCATGAATTGAAATTTTGAAATTGAAAATAAAATGGAAAGAGAGACACAGAGAGACGACACACAGAGACATAGAGAGTCAAAAGGGGGAGAAGGAAAGAGAGAAAGAGAGAGAGACACACACAGAGAAAGAGAGAGACATAGAAAGAAAGAAAGCGAGTGGGGGGAGGGAGGGAGGTAAAAGAGTGAAAAAAAGGGAGAGGGAGTGGGGGGAAGGAAGGAGGGGGTGGAATGAATTGAGAGAGAGAGATAGGGAGAGAGAGAGGGATAGAGAGGGGGAGTTTCTATATAGTCATAAACATAGGCGTAAGAACCGGAGGACGCCACACCCCAATGTTTCGGGGTGGGCCCCAATATTGATGTTTTCACGAAACAAAATAATTGCAACACAAAATGTATGAATCGGCAATCTGAACATTAAAAATCTGATTGATCAGATTTCAAAATCAAAGAAAATATGAAAGATGTCAGCTTCCGTCTGTATGACAGGGTAAGTGTTAACTAAAAACCGAAAATTTAAGTTCAGATACTAGTAATTAACCTTTCGTAAGTTTACTTATTTAAATCTTTAATTTTCTGTAATCAAGTTCAATAATTTTTAAAGTCATTTTAAATGAAAACAGGTCCGTAACCGTAATTTAACCGAGGCATTTCGCTTATGTTGGTGTCCGGTGGCATTAAGTTCCCTCTCCACCCCAGGGTCCTTATATACTAGTATATAGTTGTTTTTCTGTAAAGTATGTACATTCCCAAAATTCAACCAAGGCAACTGCCTCTGTGTGCCCCAGTGAAGCTACGGACCTGGAAAAGCAATATGTTGAAAAGCAATGGTTTATATTCACGGTGGACAGACGTAACGGACCCTGGCTGCTCAAAACAGCGTTACCTTGACCCTGGTTGTTCATGTAATGGACCCTGGCGGGTAAAAACACGTAAACTGTTGGATGTGCTGTTAAAACATATCTAATATTTCTTTACAATAAGACACTTTTTAAAAATGATCACACCCACGGAACACTAGATGCATTTGTGTGTCTGAATTCATGAAGAACGGGTTATAAAACAGCGTTTTAGGTGAGAAAGAACGCGCACTGTTTTCACACCGACGCGTAAAAGTACGTCTAGTTCTAAGAAAATTGTGTTTATTTCAAAAACGGAGAGTGCTATTGGCATATGCTATATCTGGAATTATGTATGTTCAGCCATAACATCCATTGGACGTATTTAATACATAATAATATCTACCGATTGCCAGAAGCGTTAAGTTGTTTGTGCATTGCAATGGCACCGGATCCTGTTTGCTTCTGACACAGGATCCTAGCCGGTAGTTGAAAATATACATCTTAAAAAAAAACGACTAGATATGTTCCCCTGTTCGAAATATCTCGGTCTGATATCAGCGGTGGAAGATAAAGCTGCGACATTTTCAATTGGGTGGGGTTTGTGCGGTGGTCATCTTAGGGGAAAAAGTGCTGAGATATTTTCAAGATTTTCACATTTAACGAGTTTTCACCCTCCAAACTTCGGCGAGGAACTCGTACTCTTCAAAGGGGCTGGCGTGGTCTGCTTGATAGCACGTTGGATTTGACCCGGATCGCAAGTCAATTTCTATTGTGTATTATTGAGTAAAACATGTTCCCTTAGTCTAGTCCGTCGGATTGGTATGTACACCGGTTCTGTGTTTCGGAGTCTATCCTTGGAACAATTTGCTAATCAAAAGAAAATATATTCGTTAGTAAGATTAGGGCAACTTCTCGGATTTTTATGTATCCTTCCTTTCTTTGGGGCGACCGGCTATAAATATTCAATATAATGTCTTGATAAACGCTTAAACAACATTCAGTTAAATGTTATGTGATAACCTTTTCAAATCATAGGATGACTCCGATGAGGGTGCTCCCCTCGAAATGCGCTAGTGCTTTAACAAACAAAAGTGGCAACATTCTCAATACAACTTTTCTCTAGAATTACATTATATGTATAAAATAATGAAAACTTGCGAATTCAAAGTTAAAAACTTGTAATTGACATTTTCCGTAAGTATTCGGAGATTATAAACGAAAAGCTAAGCTTTTCTATAGGAGGTGTTCAATGTATTACTTTACGCAATTATATTTATTGGTGAATAAATGTACATTAAGAGTTATTTTAAACAAAATATCTAAATAAAAAAAAATCTTATTTGTTGGCTACAATAACGGTTGCCTCTCTATACGACATGTCAGGCTACATTATGCAAACACTCCTGTATATAGTCTACGTCATTAGTTGTTCACATTTCTGCATGTGTATTACTTGTAATATTTGATTTTTTATTCATTGATGTATTTTTTTTTAAATATCATTTATGGTCAAATAATTGTTACCTGTTAGGGGCTTAGCTAGAGCGTTGCTAGTGTGGTCCCGGGGCAAACTCCATGAACTTGTTTTATTCCCAGATACGCTGTGGTTCGTTTTTGGGAGTATTTCCCACTATTTTATATCTTATTTGACGCTGACTGTTGATGATATAGTCTGAATCTTTATATCCTCTCGCCCCTCTTTTTTTTTTTACTTTTTTTATGTATTGTGTTGTTTTTTAATTTTTTTAATTTTGCAGGCAATGTGTACACAGCTGTTTGCTCTAAGATAATGCCTTTTCAATAAACGTTTATTTTATATAAAAACTTTTTGAGGTCATTGTCGTGTAAAACGGCGACAAAAACCGTCATGCAACGCGCTGCGGGGAAAGTAAGTTTGGTTTATATCTACTGCGGGCCCATAGTTTATTTTAGGGTACTGTCGAGGGAAGACGGGTCATGAAAAGAGAATTTTCTCAAGGCGCAAACGTATATACACGAACGTAGGTCCGGAGTACATTTATTAATATTGTACCTTGTACGACATAGACGCATTTAGTCAAACTCACCACCAGATTATATCACTATAACAAGATCACACCCTCTACATTCATAACCGATATAATAATTCAATATTGGGTTGTTCTTTTTTATTTTGCATCATGCTGTCACATGAATGATTTTAGAAGCGGTGGTCCAGAGATGAGGCGCTGTTTCAAGTTCATCGCTACGGTCGTGGGTACGAATCCAGATCGTTCCCAGATTTCATGAGGCATTCAGTACTTGTCCTACTTATGAAAAAGTCGGTGGTCTGCCTTCCCCACGGACAAATCGACCATCATATATAACCTAAAATGTGCTGAAGATGACTTAAAACGCCATGCAACCAACATATGTTTTTATTGTTTGTTTTGGTGGAGCCAAAGTCCCGATCGTCGTTTTCTCTTTAATCTAAAGGTATATAGAAAACAATCTATCAACCAGGATCCGGTGCCAATGATACGGATTTTGTCTGTTGCCCTTTATGTGGTCCCGCCTTAATTTCATGAAACGATGGGAAAGCTTATATTAGCAGGATTTTATAAGGGATATTGCGACAATAAAACATATTTTAAAAAAAAAGTACTGAAAAATTAAGGTTTTATTTCATACCCCAGCCAACCCTGTTTTCGCCTCTTGGAGAAGGGGTTGGATGGGGTATAAAAGTTAATCGGACCACGTAATGCAGAATCTCACGCATTTTTTACAGAGCAACCAGGGTCCGGTGCTCTGAAATTTAGACTTGATGTAAATATTTGAAGATGTTTAGGCTAAACAGTTATCTTTATTAATAAAGAACAACAGCAGTTACAAACCAATTTGGGATCACATTAAATCAGTCAGAGAGGACATATGGAAGTTTAGCTTTTTAAAGTCATCAACTTTGTATCGACCGGTTAAGAGTAAATGTGTTTCATCTTGTTAGGAATTATTCTGCATTTTTTGTACATAAAGAAAATATATTTCGAAGGATATGATATTCAAAAGTTCCGTCGCATAAAGTTTTTTTTTATACATACGATTTTCGAACTTTTTGACTCCAGTGTCCATTTTCCCTCTGTTTTTACCAGCCAGGGTCCGTTACAAGAGCAGTTTTGAGCAACCAGGATCCGTTACGTCTGTCCACCGTGATATTAGCACAGAGTCCTTCGCGATTGAGAATATTTATGTAAAGTAACCTAATAAATACAACAGTGTTAATCGGCCTCCATAGCGCAGTAGGCTAACGCGCTGTCTTAGTACGCTTTCTCCGTTGCGGACGGGGTTCTAGCCCGGCCCTTAGCACTTTTTAAAACATTTTCTTTTATGAATTTTCTTTTTATGGAGAAGTAGTATTCAAATGCCTTTCAGATTCATCAGATTTAAATATTAACGAACATATACATAATAGCACGCACACAAGCACGGCTAACGCGCGCACCCACAAACACGCTCGCACGCAAGAACGATCTTCTTTTTTTTACGAATTGACTCTTATTATTTTCCCAAGACGCTCCGGAATTGAAAGTGTAACTGAAGGATAGACGGATGGGCGACCTTCATGTTTATACCCTTCCCCACATCCTAAAAACTACGATTTGCGAGAAATAAAATTGCTGGTCGTTTTCCAACAAAAGAAAATTCCATATATATAATTAATTTGAACAATATCCTTCAAGTGTCTCATTGTAAACAATAATTTCTCCCTATCCCGAGTCAACACTTGAGCATGTATTTCACGTTACACACTATTGGCTACCGATACACGCTCTCTGTATATGTATACATGTATACTATGTGTGTGGTTTTGGATTATTTCAAGGATATTATAGGAAATAAGTATATACATTATATGGAACATATGTGGAATACGCGGGTAAGTGTTTATAATTCTCTACATAGTGATGTATTTACGCATTTCACTTGTTCATTACAAACATGTATATAGTAACATTGCACGCCATTGAATATCCTCATCGAGTTGAACAGTCTGTAGTTATCGGATATCTGAGCAAATTGCTATATAAACTTTTAGGTTTATATACCCGTAATCGCTGGGTGGTACAATTCAAAGTTACCGAAGCGTTTATCACGCCTATTATGCAAATGCCTCGATATACGCTACGACAATATACCAGCCTAAACAATGTAGACAACAAATCCAGCAAAGAACTTCATCTATATGCGTTCTTATGTTTAAAATACTTGAAATTGTATTATTTTATCGGGATTGTGTAGCTTTAAGCGAGAAAATATAACGCAGGACCTCATTTATTGTATAGACATCGACCATTGCACATCGTACCTGTACACAGGTAACATTATGATTTACAGAAGAAAAACAAAATTGCCTCTTTCGGGTCTCGAACACACGATATTCTGATTTTAAGTCAGGTGCTCTATCCACTGAGCTATAACGATTCTTGAGAAAATGGTATACTAACTACCATTTATTAAGAGGTAAAATAACGTAACCTATCTGAACGCAACTCAAGATGAATCAATAAATATATAGTCCATCTTGTCAAACGTGTAAATTAACATTGCCTGGTGTAATATTACATGTTATCAATATGAAACTAATATTCCGCCTCAAAACATCCATATCTCGACTGGTTATTTAGCGCTTGATGAGTTTGTGTGTGCGCTAGTTGTTACGTTATGCCTTTTTAGTGTTAAAAAATCTACAATATATCAATAAATAGCCGTGGTCTTGTGGATAAACGTACATCATACAAGCGCAACATCTTTGGTTCAAATCCCCTTCCAGGCAATTACTTTTTTTATCACATATATATATTCTGAAGCCGTATATTTATCGATGTTACCTGTGCGAAGGCTAAATAAAATGTGATATTTTACGCATCGATTTCTGCTTATATACCGACTTTTGGGGTGTTCGTCGATTTGAAACTACTTCACGCGTGACACATTCATATTCATGTGTTATTACCAGTTAAAATAGAGACTGTAGCTTTAAGGCTTCAATAAATAAAATGTTAGATTTTATTCTCTGTTGGTCCTTCTTTTTGGGACGCTCCTCAGTTGTATTGCTTCACTTATTCAATAGGTTCATAAAGCCAAGCCATATTGATTACAATTACCATCATTCGTTTGGGAGAAGCTGTGCTTCACAACTTACAAAATAACTCCGTAAATTAGATATGCAAACACTCGTGAAACAGATATAAATCTAAATGCATTTAAACATAATTGGTATATAGTCTGTTGTGACCTATATTTAGTAAAACAAATTACGGAAAACAAGATATACAGCTTCTGTTCACATTTTGATAAATTGGACGGACTTCCAAATTAAAGCAATTTGTAATTTATTAGGACCTAGTCATACTTTCGTCAGAGGTCCGAGGTGAAACATAAATCTTCAAACTGTATACAACTGAGATGGTTATGTTTCCCGAGCAACTTCTTATGGGGTCTATGTTTTTCAGCTTATTCATTTTTTCTAGAGTTTGTAGTCGAGGTGATGCCTTTAATAATCTTTGTAACTCAATAGCTACTCTATCACGGATACCGTTAACACATACTTCGAGAAACCTTTGCGAAATTGTATGGCAAATTGACTTCTTTGGTGACATTATTTACAAACTTCGTAAGACCTTAGGTCATAATCACTTTCATACGGTCTTTATCAAACATGTTTAAAGGTTATCAAATAAGTTTATGACCCATTTACAGTTCGCCACTATGCTTTCGTCTTTGATAGTGCTATGATCTGACATCGTGGGGACCCATTGATGACGTTTAGCTAAATCCCGAAAAGACGGTAACGTTTAATGTTTGTCTTCAATCTTGCCTTTTTGTTCTCTTAATGGTTTGTTCTCTTATTGCTCGGCTTTCTGCCAAAGTATTGATTACTTGCATAGTGGCTGTCTATGTTTTATAATATTCACATAAACACGATCATCTAATAAGTATGTGTAGTATTGCTTATTAAAGTGCATTATTTATTTAAGAATATAACCTGTCGAGGATGACTTTAAACTTCACAAAATTCCTTACAAATCACGTTTTATCGCTAATTCTAGTTCATGTACCACGACCAATATATCAAAACTGTTGACTTCCTGACTTTCCGCGATTAAAGAACATATTGTAAAATATTGCGGAAAGGCCTTCGAGAACTCAGGAATCAATCTGTTTTGGTCTATCAAAAACTCTGGAGAAGTTCTTGACAAACTACGGTGTAAGCATTTTCATGCCTCTTCTCTAAGCACCTACGACTTTTCTACACTGTATACTACACTACCACATCATCTTATCAAAGAAAAATTGCTTCAGCTTATTCAGAAGACATTTGCTAGAGAAGGTACAACTTTTCTAGCTTGTAATAATGTCAGGGCTTTCTTTACTAACGCCCCCATTGATAAGTATAATATGTGGACTTGCACTGATGTTTGTAGAGCCTTATCTTTTCTTCTGGATAACATCTTTATAAGATACGGTAAAACTATTTACCGCCAGGTTGTTGGTATTCCTATGGGTACTAACTGTGCGCCACTTGTTGCAGATTTGTTTTTGTACTGCTATGAAAGAGATTTTATGTTGAGTTTGTCACCTGCTAGCCATGGTGAAATTTCTGATGCCTTTAATAATACTTCTCGGTATCTTGATGACATACTCAATATTGATAATCCGTTCTTTGCTCATATGGTTACTAACATTTATCCACCAGAGCTCACGTTGAATAAAGCCAACAGTTCGGATACTGTAGCAGCATTTCTCGATCTTCATCTCTCGATTTCAAATGATTGTATTCATACTAAAATCTATGATAAGAGAGATGATTTCAATTTTAATATCGTTAACTATCCACACCTGGATGGAGATGTACCTCGTGCTACCTCATATGGGGTGTATATCTCCCAGCTCATTCGATTTGCTAGAGCGTGTAATGATGTTATAGACTTCAATGATCGTAATCAAGTTATTACAAGTAAACTTCTTCAGCAGGGTTTTCGTTATCACAAACTACGTAGATATTTCTTTAAATTCTACCGCCGCAACGAGGGCCTGCTGGAAAAGTACAACACCAACCTTAAAACACTTCTGCGAATAGGCATATCACAACCCTCATTTTATGGAGATGTGGTCTATAAACTTCGAAAGTTAAAGGGGTCTGACGGGTTTCCTGACCGCTTTACAAATTTAATCAGGAAGTTCGTCAGAAAAGGATATAACCCCTTGGTTTTACAGCGCACTGCATGTTTAGTGATTGACCCCTCTACAGTCAGTCATTACGCTTCACTTTTCACTTGTGCGATGACTGGACTACCTCTTGGGTCTCTATGATTGTACCTACTGAAACCCCAACTAAGGGAGGTGGGTGCATGAGCTTTCGTCCCTCGAGTTTTCTGGTCGTACCCTAGATTGGTCTTCTCTTTAGCTGCAACTACTATGGTTGTTCAGTACGATTCTGGATACATCCTGATATGTTTAATATTTTCTATGTATATCTTTAGTTGGTTTCTCTGGATGTGGACTTTATTGTTAGAGATTTTTCTTTTGATGGGATTTAGTTTTGTTTACACTGTCTTGTCTATTTGGGCGCTGAAGACAGGATAATAGCGAGGATTGTGCGCATATAAAATCGATTCAAGCTAACCAGTAGGTCTTATTGCCTACTGACCGTTCCAAGTCGGTAACCCTGTCTTCACCACCCTTTCTGTTGTTTTTTGTCTCTTTCATTGTAGTTTCAAGTCCTTGTTTGCAGTACAGTGCGGACCTACGATGCCATTGCGTTCGGACGCTGTGGTTTCTATAGAACCCTATATATCATTTTATATACACTGTCCCGTTTGGCAAGAGTGAAGTCTGGTGCACCCTAGAACCTGATTTAACCCCCTCTGCGGCTTTTCCGCCTCTGACCGTTCCAAGGCGGTAGCTTTATTGCCAACCCGTTTTTGTTTGTGATGTCACACGCCTTGCTTCTTGTCTACATTTATAAAACTAAGTATTTAAGCCAAATCCAACCGAAACATGAGAATATGAGAGACTCTTAATGTGTGTTCTGTTTGCATAGTATGTTGCATTCATTTTAGAAAGAGTTGCGCAAGACAACTAGTAAAACCTGTAAATTACAACGACCAAGTAAGCTATTTGCCAGCAAGGTTCTTTTTGACATCTTGTTAGATTTACTGGCCGAAAGCCAATTGAGCTTATGGGATGACATGTTGTCGATCGTCCGTCTTCGTTCGTTAATTATTACTTGCGGGCAATCTAACCTCTCCATTTTCCATCCGATATTTACCAAACGTAAAGAGTACTTATAGATTAATAAGATCTCAAACACTTCAACCAGACAGATTAAACCGCTAATACCCGGGTTAGGGTCCTTGGATTATGGAAAATTGTATAATTTGGCCTTGATACAACATCATCTGAAGCAAACGTTCACAGAATGTGTATATATACTAATGCGATCTTGGACGACTTCTTCAAGCAGGTATATTCGATTGTATCAAGGTGAGCTATCTGCACTTGAATCTTCGAAAATGACCTTGTTACCACCATATCACTTCCATGGTTCATCCAATCCATTCCATAATAATAAATTATCAGGCAAGTTGTTGATTCGTCTATATCCAATATTATTAGAAAGAGTTAAATGTCTTAAGTTAGAAAAAATACATAGTTTGATATCCTTACCGCTACAGTACTTCTATTTTTCGCCCTATCTTAACAAAATAAGTACAGACTGTAATAATAATAATAACAATAATATCTTTATTTCAAGAAGATAACATATTTGGCTACAAGCCAGTCTAACATATGGTCCTCCGACAAAATATAATATATTTACAGTTTATACAAACATGATTAAAACAATGGTACAAAAAGAATAAAATGAATAAAATATGTCTAGAAACTTCATGATTTTTCTAAAAAGGTGGTATCTGAGATACATTGATTAAGACTGATTCAACCTTTAGGTGATGTGTATACAATATAAAACTAATGTTTAAAATGCATTAATTGTATATGTTTTTAACAATATAAATATTATAATTTTAAGAATTACATTTTAAAACTTAATAAATTACGTACATATTGTCAAGTAAGTGAATTTTTCACACATGCATATACTGTGATTGACGTAGGTAATAAATTGATAATCAAGTTGTCAAATTGCATATATAACAAATCATTTAAACAACACAATAAATACTGCTGTAAGATGATCATAACAATTAAAAGTGATGGTATGTTGATTTGAATATGCAAGTGATCTTGAGACATATTTTCTGATTGAAATACCATACCTTAAAAAAAAGTTTAATAGTATTAGTAACAAACACGAAAGGGCCATTGCATTCTACTTAGTGTTGATTAAACCACCAGCCTAACTGTAGTATGTGTATGTTAGATTTAGCCTAAGACCTGCGCATTATAATAATATATTGGACAAGATCTTCAACCTTGTATAGCTGATGGTATTGAAGGGAGTTATCTGCCCTTGAAATGCAAAAACAATGGCATGAAATGGCCTTGTTACCAATATAACACTTCCATTTGTTTTAAGATGTTAAGACTTTAACAAAGCTTTCAAAGAATGTGTGAAATAACAAGACATTTTTTTGTTAGACTGAAAAACTCTTATTGAATTTATACTGATGTGTATATCACATTATTGAATTTGTACTGATGTGTTTATCACATTTCTTCTTCTGATAACTTTAAATTTCTGAGGGAAGGAAACGTGATAATTCCTACTATGAAATAATTTCCACTTTGGAACTTCATGTACTTCATATTCTTCGTCTGTTGTAGTACAAAATAATCGGCGCTCTAAGCATTGTTGCGAATGACTTAACATGTAGTTCTCATGGTTATGCAATCTTCATGTTATCTATTTGCTTGATTTGTTTCGATGAAAAACATTGTATTCCTTGTTTCCCAATGATTGTAAATGAACTGGGACTGAATATAAAATGTCACGGAAATTGAATCTCATAATATCAAAGAGATTTCAGCAGTTTTTCATTAAGTTGTTAAACTTCAGTTCACTATTGGCATCCTTCAGTGTCACTAAACTAGTTTCTTCTCGACAGTATGTATTTTTTTATTTGTTTTTGTGTGAATCTTTATGTATCTCTGACCTCATTTTTTTATGGAATTTAAGTTATTACCATTTACAACTCTGATGATCTTGTGTTTATCTAGCTTCGTTTAACGCACTTCATGGTAAATTTGCCATTTACTACCAGCGTTTAAAACCGCATGAATGTCGAAAAAAGGCGACTTAATTCTTATATTTATATTAATTCCATCACTATAGTACTGGGAGCTCAACTTGTCAAATGAAAAAGTGCTGATTCTTACGAATGGTGGGAGGTATAGAGTACTGGTTCTATCCGGCAAAAATGGTCTACCTTTACCACAAAAAAATGACTGTCTTATATAGCCTAACATGTGTTAGAAATGAAATATAGCACCATTAAAACAATCAAACCAATAATAGCGTATCTCGGGAGAATGATAATGATAAAAAGTACTAGAGAGAAAACTACCATTAGTTTATTTTCTGACAGTGTAATAGACATTTTCTATTGATGCATGCACAGTAGGCCCGCCTTTCTATTGAGACACAATGTATGCATGTGCAGTAAAGAAAAATGAAGTTAATTCGAAATTACACGCTTTTGTTTTTCAACATAAAACATCAAGTGAATGTAAATATAATACTATTCTTTATTTATCTGTCTTCTTTTTGTACATGTAGCAAGAAGTCCGCCACCCATCTCTGTAGAGGTACAATATCTGAAGAATTTTGCCAACGTATGTCTGAAATTCTATGATTTGACCGCGTTCCACTATAACTTTTCTGGTAAGTATGTCTACATGTCATAAGTCTAACATTCCATGATTTGACCATGTCCAACTACAGCCTTTCTGGTAAGTATGTCTACATGTCATAAGTCTGACATTCCATGATTTGACGGTGTCCAACTACAGCTTTTATTGTATGTCTACATGTCACAAATCAGACATTCCATGATTTGACCATGTCTAACTACAGCCTTTCTGGTAACTATGTCTACATGTCATAAGTCTGACATTCCATAATTTCACTATGTCCAACTACAGCCTTTCTGGTATGTATATGTACATAAGCATGACATTCCATGATTTGACTGTGTCAAACTACAGCCTTTCTGGTAACTATGTCTACATAAGTCTGACATTCCATGATTTGACCGTGTCCAACAACAGTCTTTCTGATAAGTACGTCTATATGTCACAAGTCTGACATTTCATGATTTGACCATGTCCAACTACAGCCTTTCTGATAAGTATGTCTACATGTCTGTCAAAAATCTGACATTCCATCATTTCACTATGTCCAGCTACAGCCTTTCTGGTATGTATGTCTACATAACTCTGACTTTCCATGATTAGACCATGTCCACCTACAGCCTATCTGGTAAGTATGTCTACATAAGTCTGACATTCGATGGTTCGACCGTGTCAAACTACAGCCTTTCTGGTAAGTATGTCTACATAAGTCTGACATTCCATGATTTGACGCTGTTCAGCTACAGCCTTTCTTGTATGTCTACATCTCACAAATCTGACATTCCATGATTTGACCATGTCCAACTACAGCCTTTCTGATAATTATGTCTACATGTCATAAGTCTGACATTCCATGACTTCAATAAGTTCAACTACAGCCTTTCTGCAATGTATGTCTACATAAGTCTGACATTCCATGATTTGACCATGTCCAACAAAAGCCTTTCTGGTTAGTATGTCAACATAAGTCTGACATTCCATGATTTAACCGTGTCCAACTACAGCCTTTCCGGTAAGTATGTCTACATAAGTCTGACTTTACATGATTTGACCATGTCCAACAACAGCCTTTCTGGTTAGTATGTCAACATAAGTCTGACATTCCATGATTTAACCGTGTCCAACTACAGCCTTTCTGGTAAGTATGTCTACATGTCAGATTCCTGATATTCCATCATTTGATAATGTCCAACTACAGCCTTCTGGTAAGTATGTTTATATGTCACAAGTCTGACACTCCATGATTTGACCATGTTCAACTTCAGCCTTTCTGATAAGTATGTCTACATGTCATAAGTCTAACATTCCATCAGTCCAACAATAGTCTTTCTGGTATGTATATCTACATTATTCTGACATTCCATAATTTGACCATGTCCAAATACAGCCTTCTAGTAAGTATGTCTACATAAGTCTGACATTCCATGGTTTGATCGTGTCCAACTACAGCCTTCCTGGTATGTCTACATGTCAAAAGTCTGACATTCCATGATTTGACAGTGTCAAACTACAGCCTTTCAGGTAAGTATGTCTACATTAGACTGACATTCCATAATTTGACCGTGTCCAACTACAGCCTTTCTGGTAAGTATGTCTACATAAATCTGACATTCCCTGGTTTGACCGTGTCCAACTACTGACTTTCTGGTATGTCTACATGTCATAAGTCTGACATTCCATGATTTGACTGTGTCAAACTATAGCCTTTCTGGTAAGTATGTCTACATTAGTCGGACCTTCCATGATTTGACCGTGTCCAACTACAGCCTTTCTGGTAAGTATGTCTACATGTCATAAGTCTGTCATTTCATGATTTGACTGTGTCAAACTACAGCCTTTCTGGTAAGTATGTCTACATAAGTCTGGCATCCCATGATTTGACCGTGTCCAACTACAGCCTTTCTGGTAAGTATGTCTAAATTGTATAAGTCTGTCAATCCATGATTTGACCGTTTCCAACTACCGCCTTTCTGGTAAGTATGTCTACATTAGTCTGACATTCCATGATTTGACCGTGTCCAATTACAGTCTTTCTGGTAAGTATGCCTATATGTCACAAGAAATATAAAAAGATCGGACAGGGAAAGTAGCATTCAAGGAGGACAGTAAACCACAAAACACAGAAACAAACACGCAAACAGACAAACAAGAAGGCAAAAGCAATAATAAATGCAAACGACATCACAAACACAAAAAGGGTTGACAATAGGGCTACCGCCTTGGAACGGTCAGTGGCAAAGTAGGCCATTGGGGGTTTAAACCGGTTCTAGAGTCCACCAAACCTCACACTTACCCTACTGTCATCCCATTAAAACAGGACAGTGTAAATAAAGAAATCCGCGCCATGATCTAATCTCTAACCAACAAGTCAGCATCAATAGGCAATATAAGTAAAACACAAATATGCTCGTGTAAATATAATACAAAAAACAATAGCCTAGAAAGCCACAATGAAGGTACTCAGTGAAATTGTTACCCAAAACGAAAAGTATTACGATCATCAGGAAATTTAAAGTACATCTGAGTAGATTCGGTATTTGCGAGAAGTTGAAAACCGACAATGCTGCATACTTCACAAGTGACCAATTTCATAGATTTCTCAAAGACTGGAACATTAAACATGAAACTTCTAGCCCAACACATGCAAGCTCAAATGGTCTCAGCGAAATCTATGTCAAATTGCAAAACGCATTCTGCAAAAAGCAAAAGATGACAATAGAGATCTGTATTTGCCATCATTCGCACAACTGTTAATGGGTCGGCAATTAAGGTCAATTCTCCCATCTACCAACACACAACTTTCACCACAGACAGTCAACCCAAAACTGCTAGAAAAAAATGAAAGAACTGCAAGTTAAATCAAAACAGGACCATGACAAAACTGCACGCACATTAACACCACTCAAAATAGGAGACCCAGTACGTGTCCAAAAACAGAAACAGAAACACTTGGAACCAGTCAAGGTTATTTCTCAACATAACGAACACTCATTCATTGTACCAACCCCGAATGGAGCAGTTTACAGGAGAAATAGGCGATTCATAAACAAGACGAACGAGAACCAAATCACTGACCGACATTCACCTGATCATATTGAATAGCCTCCTCCAATACAGTCACAACATCCAAACATAAGTCCGCCTGTGGGACCCCAAAATGTTGCGATCAATTCTCAAGAATCGGTACCAGACATTCAAAATGCCTGTACTCCGAGATCAGGTCGTGATGTCACGCCGAATAAACTGTACTCCGGAGTTGAATGGACAAGGTGAACAACAGTACTTTTAACACCGTGGGAAAATATTGACTGACCAGTGAAGCTATGTGTAAATAGCGTAGTACAGATCATTATCTCATTAGTGAATCATAGAACTGTTTTCAGCCAACAATGATTAGAACTAATAGCCTTGGACATTGCTTATAAACACTTTAAATCGATAACATGTTTATACTCTATATGAATTTAAAATAAATATTGATGTACATGTAATGTTTACTAATTGCCTTAATGTTATATAAATTTCATTCTTACATTATTATTTTCATTTCTTTCAAAACAAAGGGGATGTTGTATATTGTGCTATGCTCTGCGCATGCCCAGATCTTACATGTATCTTTATACTGGCACTGTCCAGGCAGTTGTTAATAAATGGTTGAACTAATAACATGTATTTGTGTCTACTGATTATACCCCACGCTTAGTGGATATCTCATTTGAGATACATCTCGAAAATATAACACATGTATTAAAATCACCGAAACACATACCAATATTTTATTAAGTTTATCAACAAGGTTTTAGTCCAATCAAGGCAGATTAAGTTTTATAAATCGCTAGCGATATTTGTTAAACGACGCCAGTTAAAATTTCAAATGAATATATGAATTATTAAAAAATATATAATTCTTTGAAAGGTGACCGATTATAAAAGTTGGGTAGTGTAGACCTGCTTTAATGTTTTACATGGTATTCTGAGCATTTATTTATTACCAGTTTGCACGCTTAGGCGATTTTTAAAAAATAGCATGTAAGACTAACTAAATAGCCATTAGCCAGTCTGTAAATCCAATCTCTCTCATTTTGAGTTAAGTAGATGATCAAAGGTTAGAATTACATTGATAAACGTAACCCTGAAATGGGTTTAGCCCAATATCTCTCATATTCAGACAAGAAAATAAACCATTAAGGGCACGACAGGAAAGAGCATAGACAAACATCAAACGCCACCGTCCCAATGGCCTTAAGGTATGCGCCATCATATGGTCCAGATCTAAATCCAGAAAAGAAGCGTTATTATCAGATATATTAGCTTTATTAAGCTGAAGATCTTTATGATAAATATTATCAACCATAGTTGGAAAGAAAGTGTTGTCAATGTTCAGTATGTCATCCAGATACCGAGAGGTGTCATTAAAAGCTTCAATAATATCTGTCTGGGTATCTGGTGAAAGACTCAACATGAAATCCCTTTCATAGAATCTGCGACAGGTGGTGCACAGTTCGTACCCATAGGGATATCAACAATTTGTCTATAAACGGCGGTACCATACCTGACGAAAATGTTATCTAATAGGAAGATGAGTGCTTCACAAACTTCATAGCAAGTCCACATAGTATAATTGTCTAAACTGCAGTTAGTAAAAGAAAACCTTTAATATTATTACATGCCAAAAATGTAGTATTTTCTCTAGCGAATGCTTTTTGAATAAGAGAAATTAGCTTGTTCTTAATAAGATGATATGGTAAGGTTGTATATAGTGTAGAGAAGTAGTGATGTAAAACATGACCTTTATTGAAAATTGTATCAAGAACGTCTCCTGAATATTTTATAGACCAAAATAAATTAATCCCAGGGTTTTAATAAGTTTTATCACAATATAGTTTAACGTGATCTTTAACGGCAGTAAGACAGGAAGTTAAAAGTTTGGAAATGTTTGTTGTGGTGCAGGCACTAGAATTAGAAATAAAACGAGCCTTATACGGATTTTTATGTAATTTATAAATCCAGTACATGGTAGGCAGTTTATTTTTCTTATCGTTTACACCAGCCTTGAAAGTAGTGCACCGAGTGATATGTGCAGAAACAACATCATCCTCAGTAGAAATAACTGGAGTATACGAATTGGTGCTGCCGAGTTCCAGAGATAAAACATTGACGTAATGTAGGCGTCAAACAGTAATTACATTATTAGCTGCTTTATCTGCAGGAACTAAAACAAATGTATTATGAAATTCCTGAATTCCCGATTTTAAATTACGAAAGGAAAACCTAGGTCTCGGAGGTACTAAAGAGGGGTTAGCATTATAAAAGTTAATATGTGTATCTATAATTTTAAAAATTGACTTTTTCCAAGTAGAAAGCGAGTTTGGGTCCGCATATTCTCTACGACACCATTTTATACTAAAATCTTCAATAGAGTGGGCGATCTGGGCACGACAGGCATTAAAATCAATAGTTGAAGGTTATCTATATTTAGGACCTTTCGAAAACAAATGCCGAATACGTTTATCAACAATATCAAAATTACGAGTGATGACATGACCTGCTGGAGCATAGCAACATTTTGATGTGTTGCATTCACATTCCTTAGGAGTATTATGTACTATATCAAGGTCAGAAACTATTTTGTTGTAGTTAAAAATAATATTTCTATTAGGCTTTTTATACTTATAACAAATTACAGGACTTTCGGAATTTCTGAAATATGTTGGGATAGAATCAACTACATGAGTATCCCGAAAAATATTAAGCATGTCAATGAAATCAATACCTTTATTAATATATAGTAGTTTTAGAAAATGCCTGACGTGATCAGACTCCTTGTCAATATGGGGTTGGAGAACATGTTGTGTGTAGCTTTGAACTATGGAAGCAGTCTTATACAAGGGATCTGTACGAATGGAAATTTTGTCGGCTTCCTCGTCGATCAACTTTAGTGAAGAAATGGACAAAGAGGTAAGCCGTGAAAGCATAGATTGCTTTCCAGATTGTTTAAAAATAGTATGTAAATCAGCGACAGGAATAAATACACGTGATTTACGTTTGATGTTACCATTACGCCTAAGACCATGAGACCTAGATTTGCGCTTTCGAATAGGAAATATAGAAAAAATGTCAATATTAGGATCTTTAGAAATATTTCCTTCTTGATAAATATTGTCATTAAGTCCGAGTGGATAAGGTGTCTGTATGTATTTCATCCACATAAGTTCTGCAATATGTCTAGCTTTTATTTTGAAGCTTTAAGTAGCATCATTATCAAAAACTATATATTCAACCGGTTGAACAGTTACGTAATTAAAATTATGACCTGACTGACGAAAGTGTTGGTACAAGTACTTTTTTAACTTTTTAGGATTATTTGCATTATATTTGTGTTCACAAAATCGAACTTTTAAGGATCGACCTGTTTGTCCAACATATTGTATACCGCAACGTGGTGCATTTCAAGTCAGAACATAAATGACGTGAGTAGTACGTCAATCAACATTTTAAGCTAGACATACATTCAACAATCTACCATTAACAGCTGATTTAATGGTGGACTTGCACGATAAATAATTGCAACAACTGCACCTCTTAACATTGCACTTATAAATAGAGGGAAACACCCTGCGTCTTGAATGAACTAAATGTTTTCTGAAAGGAGACTTCTATGGTGATGTGATTTATAAACTTCGTAAGATTCTTGGTCATGATCACTTTCATACTATCTTTGTTAAACATGTTAAAAAGTTTATCAAAAGAGGTTATGACCCTATCATTTTGCAACGTACTGCATGCTTGGTGGTGGACCCTTTTACAGTTCGCCACTATGCTTTCCTCTTTAATTGTACGATGACCGGACAGGCTGTGGACCCTATGATGACGCGTACCTAAAGCCCATTGGGACGGTGGCGTTTGATGTTTGTCCGTGATCTTTCTTGTCGTGCCCTTAATGGTTTATTCTCTTACTGCTCTGGCTTCATTGTGGTTTTCTATACTATTGTTTTTTGTATTATATTTACACGAGCATATTTGTGTTTTACTTATATGGCCTATGGATGCTGCCTTGTTGGTTAGAGATTCGATCATGGCGAGGATTTCTTTATTTACACTGTCCTGTTTTAATGGGATGACAGTAGGTTAAGTGTGAGGTTTGGTGCACCCTAGAACCGGTTTAAACCCCCAGTGGCCTACTTTGCTACTGACCGTTCCAAGGCGGTAGCCCTATTGTCAACCATTTTGTGTTTGTGATGTCGTTTACTTTTATTATTACTTTTGCCTTCTTGTTTGTCTGTTTCCATGTTTGTTTCTGTGTTTTGTGGTTGGCTGTCCTCCTTGAATGCTACTTTCCCTGACCGATCTTTTTATATTTCTTTATATGGTATTTCCTCAAAACAGGTGATCCTAGAGGAGTTACGGAAACTTTTGAGCCATTATTAAAAATCCTAGTAATATTATTAGAAGGAACATGAAACGAGGTTGCCGAATGGAGATTTAAAGGTGTAAGGCGTACATATGGTTTAGTTCTAAGAAATCTAGAGTTATTTTGTGGAATTTGTATCTACGACGCAGAGTTTAACCGAAGAGGTGAAAGATTTATTTTTAAAGTTTTAACTAAAAGACTCATAACTGTTTTTTATGGAGAGTAATACCATTCTGTAAAAAGCGAAATAAGGGCCAATAAGTATTTATTAGAGAAACGAAATAGAATCGTATCAAAGATCCATAAGAAATAATATTAGTAAACTTACGGACTGTTAAAAGAGGTCCAAAACTCACGTCAGTGTCTAATACAAGATACTGAGGAAAGTTAAGGAAAACCCTAATAAAATGGGCCACAATGTCGATGAGCACAAAAGAAGTTAACAAAAGCGGAGCAGATTTAAATATCTACACTGACAATACATATTGTTAATCTGAAAATAACCAGCCCATAAAATATCCGAATAGAGATACATGTACATGTATAATACGGTTTTATAAGATAACTCTGAACTTGGTACTTTAGTAAAACAATGAGATATTATCAATATCAGAACAATCAGTGATCAATAAAATAAAACAACTCCACATTCTTGTAGGGGGTGTAAACTTGGTGTTTATCGTTGATGCTCAACTGACTTTAGCCCTTTATAAAACTAATGTGTAGTGATAATTATATTAAAAGCTTTATTAGTAAATGTACAATTATGTATTTTCTCTTGGTGCTGTCTGATTCTAAAACACCAATATGGTTACATTTAATGTCAATTGTGGTCTAATATTTTGACTTTTTCATATAGAGATTGAGGATACTGTCCGAGTAAACCCCTTTATTTTTACCTACTTGTTATCTCAACATCTTCGCAATTTGTATCTAATGACAGGATGTGAATGTTATGAACTGGGAATAAGTTAATATGTGTAATGTATGTCTAATCGACAGATGGTGTGCCACTCGCCAAATTACAAGTCCTTCACAACTTCACCCTACAAATAAGACACCAAATTTGTTGTGTAACACACTTTCTATTAATACAACATACACAGATATAGCTTCAGTCGTTGGAATTGAATTGAACTGAATTTGGTTTTAAGGCGCACCAACATATGAAAGGTCTTATGGCGCCTGACAGAAATGAACATGCCAGTCTCATCCTCCATTTACATCGAGATAAAATATGGAGAATGGGCCTAGAACCTTCTCATCTGCAGAACTGCAGAGTTGCTGAAAATTATATTGGTAGACACTCCATTTACGCTGGATCCATGTGTATTGTTTTGCTGCCACTGCTCTAGTGATTTGAGCAAGATGGCACCTGAAACAATGCAGGGGTCATGATGGAGACCTTTAATGAGCATGAACAAAAAATGATAAAATAAACACGAATTTGGCAGGGTTCTTACCCTCTACTTACCCCTCTAACGGGATCTGCAGTGGCCCTATTCATTGCCCGGGAACCACACGGGGCCGTGATTGGAAAAACAGGAAAAAAACGTAACATTCAGGATATACATTTTATTCTGTGTGAACTTATACAAATTATTTTGAACTACATAGCATGAATTATTTGAAGTATAGAGACTCCTATGTTTCAGCGACGCTAACCAGATAACAAAGAAATCAAACAACTTGAGCTTCTGGTGTAAAGTACTTCATATTAAATGGACACACGGCAATCATGATTTGTTTGAAAATGATGGCTTCCTATTAGTTTTTCTACATCACTTGCATATTTGCAATCATTAATATTCATTGTTAGAATAGTTCAAAGCAAACTGTTTTCACTAACTGCTGAATATATTGCACTAATAATATATTTAAAGCATTGTAGAATAATGAAGACAAGTGAGAACTAAACATTTGATTTAATTATATGCAAGCAAGTTTAAATGATATTTGATTAATAAATCCAGGTGCTAATTTTAATTGATAAAACTTCAAGATTGCCGTGTATCCCGTTAGGAGTAAATGAGAAAAACTTTCAAAATTCAAAGTATTTGAATAGGTAACATGAGAAATAGGACAAAAAGGTGTAATTATGAAAGCAAAGCAGTATCAAAAATACATGTTCAAACATAAACAACAAGCAATTATATTGCAACATACTACATAACGAATTATTTTATTAGGTATTACATCACTTCTTATAAATAATGTGTGTAATTGAATTGAATTGGGATGTTAAGGTGCACCAACACATGAAAGGTTATATGGCGCCTAACAGGAATGAACATGCCAGGTTATTCCTCCATTTAAATCGAGATAAAATATGGAGAATTGGCCTAGAACCTTCAAATCTGCAGAACTGCAGAGTTGCTGCAAATTCTATTGTATATACTCTATTTACGCTGGAGCCACGTTTATTGTTTGTATGACACTGCTCTAGTGATCTGAGCGAGATGGTACAATGCAGGGTCAGGATAAACGTTTAATGAGCATGAACAAAAAATGATAAAATGAACATGCATTTTGGAGGGTTCTACCCCTCTGCCTATCCCTCTAATTGTATCCCTCTAATTGGATCTGCAGTGGCCCTATTCTTTTCCCGGGAACCACAAGGGGAAAATAATGTATTTAAGTCTTGAGATATGCAGAGATCATGTTTAAATTCGTTGTGACCTTGATATTTGTCGTTTCTGACCTGACTATTTATATGCAACAACCTAAAAGGAAACAAACCTACATAGTTTCAAATAATTTATATAGTGTGCAGAAATTGTTTTTAGGTCATGTTTAGTGTGACCTTGAACTTCAGCCTTACGATGTAGGCATCTGACCATCCCCAGTAGATCATACTTAAAATATCACAAAGGCTATGTCAGAGAACATGTTCGATGGAATGTAATGTTTATTGTGACGATGACAATAATGAAATGTAGGTCATACACAACGTGTCTGAATGACACATATTGGGCTAAACGCATTACAGGGTTACGTTTTTCAATGTAATTCTGACCTTTGATCATCTACTTAACTCAAAATGAGAGAGAGATTGGATTTACAGACTGGCTAATGGCTATTAAGTTAGTCTTACATGCTATTTTTTAAAAATCGCCTAAGCGTGTAGACTGGTAATAAATAAATGCTCAGAATGAGAGAGATAGATTGGATTTACAGACGGATATTAAGTTATTCTTACATAAAACTTTTTGAAAATCACTGAAGCACTGATAATTTATCAAATATTCAGAATACCTGCTTGTAAAAATATTAAAGTAGATCTAGAGTACACTGATATTTTTTCTCTATTTTATATGCATTTTCAACAAGATTACAAATGCAAAGAAACTTCAATGATTCATTCAAAACAATTAAATTTCACCAACAATATTACTGGCAAATGGATACATTACATGAAAATGTTCTTGTATGATCATGTGGTTATGTTGTTTTTATCTTTTAGTTGATTTACAATTAAAAGGGACACATAGCAATCTCAGAACTAGTTATCACTCGTAAAAGGAAGTCTGTGTGTAATACTAAGGTTTAGAGTCCCTCCACAATTGTACCAAGAGAAGAATCAGTTAAAATGTGTACATTGATTACTTATACAATTTAATTTTTGCTGCACATTAATATTGGGATTTGTCGTTTATCGACATAAATCCTTTTATTGTAGTGCGGGTGTTAATTTACCTGAGTTTGTGGTCACCCTGACTGCACAGAGTGTGGCCCTCCTGTTTTTTGTTAGTTTTACGATTTAGTAATATGTACCCTACACCGTATATTCAGCCTTTATCAATGGCGTCGAGTATGCAGATGGTTGTATATTAATACGGGAGATTAAAATCAAAAGTATAGCATGTATCTCGGTCATTTATAAAAAATAATTATGTACATATTGAAAGTGTACTCTGAGCATACCTTTGTTGTTATTTGATGTAAATGTGTAATAAACGTATGACCGATGTTGTAGAATTAATGTAGATTTTCATCCGTGGTTCATGGATATCAATCTTAAATGTAGGTCTATGACAGGTTCTATTAAAATATGTGTCGATTGTCGAATTTCAGCACTCGTTTACTTTGTTCAGTTCATAGGTTGTTATTAATTACGATTGCTTTAACATTTAAGTCAAGGTATGGCTGTATTGCATTATCAGATTTCAACGCGGCATGGAAAAATGATTGCTTTGTCGTGACTAGGAGTGGAGTTGAAGGCTAGCTGAGCTAGATCTATATCATCAAGAAAATAACTCATCATCTTTGTAGTTTATTTATCAATAGCCTTTTAGTGCTTATATTTCATTAATAGATCAAGTGTTGACCGAATAATTTAGGTGAAGGTCATTCGGAGATCAGTTTATAATTATATCACTGTCTGAATGATGCGGGCATGACTCACATAGCAGTATACTGTTTAGCGGAAATGCGCAGTGAAGCATTCTAACCAGGCGCCTGCTATATTACGGACATAGTCATTGGCGTGTCGGGAGCTGCGGAGGCGTGCCAGGGGTGCATTTGTGCATAGAAGAAGAAGGAGAAAACGAATTCTTTCTTTGTTGACTTTACTTTAAATTATTAATTTACATCATTATTGCAACTTAAATTAGCTTCGTGGGTAGAACAGTACTAAGCAACGTGGATTAAATCCCTTGCTCAAGGAGAAATTGCATGGCCAAGGCGATATGACAGTGTTCAAATGGATGATAGATGCATATGAAAATAAAAAAACTTTATTTAATGTAATCTGCAAGGTGTTCATTATTTTAGCAATTTATTTCAGAAATACAGTATGCCTAAACCAGTCACAGAGCTATAATTGCCGTAAAGCTGTTCAGGGGGGCGATGACGACTCGTGACGCAGGAACTAGTTGAACCTACCAGTAAAATAGATACGGACAGCAGGAGCTGGTGGTATCTCCAGAGTTCGTGAGA
The DNA here is from genome assembly GCA_037043455.1 of Cyrtodaria siliqua. Classification (NCBI taxonomy): domain Eukaryota; kingdom Metazoa; phylum Mollusca; class Bivalvia; order Adapedonta; family Hiatellidae; genus Cyrtodaria; species Cyrtodaria siliqua. Next base: position 15,459 of record JAWPHD010010932.1, on the reverse strand, counting down.
AGATCGTTAAGCAACTGACGCCTGAGTTGGTGGAGTGGCTACACATTGTTACAGAAGATGCAGTGCATGTGCAAGTCGTAGTCGGAATCTGCAAGCGATACGGTTAACGGCGGATGGCAAGTTGTGGCTGAAGGAACAGATGTTGCAACGCTTACGGAAACAAGACTCGTTTATATACTTTATTATGGCTTTAAGTCAGTTGGGTTAATAATTACAAAAAATATATAATTATATAAAAAAAAATATTTGTAAAAGTTGTTTGTAAAATATGACTACCCGGTATGATTTTTAGTTTCATTTATTTAAGGCACACACGGCGATTCTTGAATTGTTAAGAACGGACGGCGTCCCGTTAGTGTTTCTGCATGACTTCCGTTTGTTAATCATACTATTAATTATATACAAAATAAAAATAAATAAAAAAAGGCATTTTGTTTTGCATATTACCGCAGACTTAAATTCACTTGAGAAGTTATTAGGTCTGTGATATTACTAACTGTTGTACTGCACCAATTTTAAACATGACATAATAATAAGAAAACATTTATGCAAGCAATTTCAAAGTCCAAATGATACTGGATTAATAAATTGTGAGGCTAATTTGACTAAACAAAAAAAAACAAAAAAAACATATTGCCGTGTGTCCCTTTAATCACTTATTTATTAGAGCTATCAAAATGAGACACTATAAAGTAAATAAAACTCTGGTGTCATTATGAGGATGATGTTAATGATAACTTGCTGCTGATAAGTACTATTATGAAAACAATTTATATAATAATAAGCTTTTTGTCACCATGTTAATGAAATGTTGAATCAAGCCATTATGTTGGCCAATTGATGTTATCGTCGTTGTTTTGCCCTATACATTTAGCTTCTGCTGCTATTATTTACTCTCCAGGGCTGATCATGGAATTGTGGTTGTGTTGACAGTAATGGCAGTGTTTCTGCAATAGGTTCTCTTCACAAATTGCTGATAAGTACACCTCAACAGTTTTTTGTTGATTTTAGCTAATTTTAACTTGCTGACTGCCGCTGCTAATAAAACGGGTTATAATAGGTCCAGTGTTATTTGTCTAGCAATCCACTTTACAAATTTATTTGTGAACAGGGATGTTTTCATTATAGTGGCTGTTGTTTTGTATACCGGTGTGGTTGTGATGCTGCTTACTTATAATTGGTTATCTATCACTCAAACACTTTGCCTTATATTTCAGTTTGTCACTATCAAGTTGACAGGGCAGTCAAAAGTTCCAGTCAAAAAAGTGGGTGTACGGGGCGTGATGTTGTGGACAGGTCATAGAGGCCCAGTGTTGGTACTGTATGTAAAGTTCCATTTCTTACAGTTATACAAGTTAAACATAAATCACAAAGCAACATTTCAAACATTGCGAATGTCAAATGTATCCAAAATATTTGGTGTAGAATTTGGGAATATATCCCCAGAACTGGTTGATACATTGACAATGGATTTATAAGTGGCGTTCCATTTTCCAAGACCTTGGAAGAATTTAGATGCTTTTCATATGGTTTATTTCATGGCTATTCCATTGGTTCGACGAGTATTATTTATCCAGTCATAGTTAAACAAGGCATATCAAATGGCACCGGTATCTATTTAATTTGTGTTTGTGGGTGGGTGTAGTGCACAGGTTTATTGTCCCTCCGCCTTTTAACCGATATGACGTCATGAATGTATTATTCCGTTGGGATTGTCCCTATCCTATATATAGCACTGAGTTCTGTGCATGGTCACTAAACTATAATAAGTACTTCAATGCTATGTCCTACTCGAAATAAAACTGTTCTATGCATGATCTAAATTTAAATTTTAATAAAACACTTATCACATCAATTATATAACACCTTTAAACCTCCTTTTAATAACTACCTCCGAATAAAGGGAGGCATTTATAAACCAAGTAAGGTGTTCTTGCAGGCACAAAATAGAAATATTTGTCAAAACTATCCAGATGTTCAGGTCGTGTGGTGATGTGTATGTGTCGGTTGAGGGTGTTTGTTATTCACGGGTTCTTAAAATACCCGTGATTGAATGTGCGTGGAGTGGGTTGTGAGTTGGTAACTTAATTCGACACTCCAGTTTTAGGGTTTATCCTGGCTGGCTTAATACGTTTATATTGTGGCTATAGAGTTTGGATACTCAGAATATGTATGTTATACATATACCTTGTCATCAGGGGGTTTGGAATCGATGTATATACCTTGTAAAATGTGGCTGTTATTGGCGGGATAGCTGCTTTAAATGAGGTTTTAAATGGCATTCAGGCAGTCAAAATCAATCGCTATTACATCTCCTTTATTTATATGAAGATAAAATAGTTTTGCATTCAGCCTTTAACACGTGGGTCAGTTTACTTGACAAGGATACATATTCCTAGTTTATAGTCAAAGGAGCATAATAGAATGTATTTGTAAATTTGGAAATGCTTTAGTCCTAGTCTTCTTGAATAAATAATTATTTACATAGGTGGTCATTCAAAAGCTAAAGTTAATTGTAACATTGAATTTAATTAATGGGTTGCAGAGGTGTCTGCCTCCGGTTGGATGTCATTGTGGAACAGAATGAACACTGAAATAGTTTTTCATTGAAACTCATTTTTTAATTCGTTTCTACCGATTATAAATTTACTTCTATGCATGGTGATGTGTTAAATTCACTTTAATGACTGGTATGTCTATCAAAAAAATGAGGGGGATCACTTCTTTGGGTGAGGTTATGTTTGGTTAGACTAGCCTTTAGAAGGTTAAGAAACAGTGGAGCCTGCCCAGACATCAATTGAACTTTTAGCCGTTAACTAGTCATGTACCTATTAATTGACTGCAACTGATCATCAGTTACTTAGGCATCCGATTATGATGATCGTTCATGAGTCTTAATGTTAAAATAGAAATCAAACATGATTATCCAGGAGACAACAGTTAGGAAATACGCTTCAGATGCATGGGAGAATATTAAACACAAACACAAATATCGTTTAGAAATGTTATATATGCTGTTGGAAATGACATAACATTGTCTTAAGAAAGAATACATACTTTTTTAAGAACTTCTAACAGGTAATAAAATATGAAAGGTAACTCTTGAATCGTCCTCCAAATCTTATCTTGACATTCTGTATGTCTTTTAATAGTTTATGTCATTTATTATGATGCAATATCTGGTGCATCAAATTGAATTGGGGTTTTAAGGCGCACCAACACATGAAAAGGTTATATGGCGCCTAAATGTCATGAACATGCCAGGCTCATCTTCCATGTACATCGAGATAAAATATGGAAAATGGGCCTAGAACCTTCTCACCCTGAACTGCAGAGTTGCTGCAAATTCTATCGTAGAAACTCCTTTTACGTTGGAGCCACGTTATTGTTTTTCTGCCACTGCTCTTTTGATGCGAACGAGATAGCACCTGAAACAATGCAGGGATCATGATGAAGACCTTTAATGAACATGAACAAAAAATGATAAAATGAACATGAATTTGGGGGAATTCTCCCCTCTGCCTACCCCTCCAAAGGGATCTGCAGTGGCCGTATTCTTTGCCCCGGCAACCACACGGGGCTGGTGCATCAAAACATCACTTCATAAGAATGTGAAATCCAATCAAGACGATATAAGATGATATGCATTAATAGTTACTTTTATTTACTTGATTCAGTTTAGTCCATTTACTGAGACTTGTGCCCTGTTTTACTTTTTCTGCAGGTAATATCAACTTTGGTTGGGCTGCATATTTCATGTTTCAAATCCCATTGAACTTCCTTCCGGTGGGCTATCAAGCATCCAGGTTAAGCAGAACTGATAAGGATATTTCCTTTCTTATTCGGGTTCAGTTTGTGATTGGGTACATTTGTCACACGCATGCAACACTTTGTTTCTGCATAGAGTGACACAAGGATTGCAATATTGTTGTTTAGAAGAATGACGCCTTTAGTTTTGGAAACTGGTCCATGGCAGTATTTAAATAATTACAAAATCGGTTGTGCAGTCATGTTTTTGGCATATTTAACCTCTATTTTCGGTTATCTGCTTATCCTTTGTAAAAATAAAATGCTAATCACAATCCCAGCTGGGGTTCTATGTAAAAACAACATATTTTAGTTACTGTTATTATATAGCTGACCAATGTTATCCCTGCTGTGGTACTATTTGAATGATAATGGCAATATTGTGTTTAACCATTTTGGGTTAAAAGCCATTTTATGTTTTTGTAGTAAACGCATTTGGGTTCCTGATGATGTAATAGCTGACCATATTTGGGTCATTTGATTATTTGGCATTTGATGAATGTATTAAAATCCGTATTTGGGTTACAGATAATATAATAGTTGACCATATTTGGGTCATTTGATGATTTGTGTTGACCATATTTGGGTCATTTGTTGAATGTTTTTGTTGTTGGCGAGACAAATCTCTTCGATTGTGAAGTGCGTCAGCCATACCTCCATTTGAGGATTTATTACTTTTCACTGCGGTGCCCTGCTTCCCCACCATTTAATGGCGGTGCCTCTAGCGGTGCCCATGTCCCCACTAGTGGCATGTGGCAGTATGTCGCGGCCACAGCAATGTGTAGTAATTATTTTCCGAGAACATTTGAAGGAAAGCAACTAAATTTTAAATATCTGGCTTGGTGAACATCTGAACCCAGGGTTCACTGAGTACAGTTTTTACCACTTCAAAACTTGGTCTGAGCTATGACCACTCTTCAAAATTGTTATAAGTATCGTGACTGCACATTTGATATGCACATTATGTTTCTTGTTATATTATGCTGAAGCCATGGCCAGTTTATTCCAATAAATGTAAACTATTTTTATTATTGGTTTTCTTTCATAGCCCATCTGCAATAATTAGATATCGGGGGAATAAATATTGCAATTTTTTTTTTTTTATTTTTTTTTTAAACAAATTCTGCACAATTAATGATAAAATGCATTCAACAAATAGGAATTTTCCAAAATAAAAATATGCTTTGAAATATTTGAGAAATAGCTGCATGATTTTCAAACATTCAAATTGTGTTAAAACCTAGTATATCGCTGCATCAAGACTGTCGTGTGTCCCTTTAATACACTAGATGATTTTGTTATAAATTTACAGAATTTAATTCAATAACTGTTCATCCACATGTTCACATTCACCCATCTTGAAGATCATTATAAACTGTTTGACTGTGAAGTCGATGCAAATCAATTTTTTACAATTACTTTTTTCTGTGATTCAAAGTATAATTTCTGATTGCTCATATCATTTCACGCATTTTTCCTTCCCACGGTGAACCCACCGTTGTTGTTTCATTGACCGACTCCAACGCCAATTGGTGGAATTTTGAAGCAACCAATCGGGAAGTCTTTGATGTCGAATCCTGCGAGACGAGCTTGAAAATCCACACAGCCTGCAAGAAAGTGTTCTTCCCCTTTAGTTTGTACTAGTTTACCTTAACCCGCTAAGCACGACTGTAATAGCCTTTGTGTCCATTGTAAACCTAGATCAGCCTGCGAGTAACTCGCAGGCTGATCTGGATTTACAATGTCCGATTGCTGATCAGTCATTTCCCACAAAACACCCCTTTGTCACATCAATGGAATGGTCTTAATTCAAAGAAAGAACAGTCCATTATATATACGTAGCGGGTTAACCAACTACCGTTATCATTCTCCAATAATTACCCTAAGTAGTGAATTTTAATTGTATTGGTTTAAACATGTTTTATTTCAGAGATAACGTACTATACAAATGCTTATATAGAGATCCTTTCCATAATTGAATTATGGTCCCCTATATACTGTATTTTTCCTCTATAATGTGTTATGGTCTATGCATATGGCCAGAAAACAATACAGGAAAAGTTAAATCTTAGAGGGAAAGAGATTCAATGTCTTTTATAGCAAGAGAAAAACCTTATAGAGTGCTTTCCCTTTATCCATACCCTGGTTCACCATTTTTTGTATGTAAATCGATGAGGCATTTCCGTTGCTCTGTAGAGTACGGAAAAGCACGAAGCAACAAACGACGTCATCATACAAAACATGCAACGTCGTCATACGGCAATGGTATATATATAGGAAGCTAAGATCATTTACAAAAGAGAAATGATGCAACCGCTTGCCAAGCGGTTTAATAAGTTCATTAAAACATTAGTATGAATGTAAGATTCTATTAATCATATAACTCGTGTCACATAGCGTGAAAAAGCATGCCTTAATGTGACGTTATTCAGTTAGGTTATAACACTAGTGAAAATATAAATGGTCTTATTCTTACCCTCACAAGGCCATAAGGCCAGAAAAGAAATACCTGTGTTTCTGGTTACTCAGCTGAAAAAATTAGGGATATAGGTATTTTTTTTATTATTATTATTTAATTTTTTTGGCCCATGTGGTTTGGACGATGTTAAAGGTATCTTTAACTTTGTCAAGTTGTTAATTAGTAGTGATTTTGCAAGGAGAGAAGGAAAATAACCTCATGATATCTAACTTGTTTGTTTTGAATAAAATAAAATGAAAACACATATTTTCTGCCATTATGTGTTTATTTGTTGACGGACGGCAGACGGAGTAATAGGTAAAAAGTGATCACAAAAGCTCCGACCCTGAGAGATTCATCTTACATGTGGCTGTGAAAGATTGAATTTTATCATTTCCTGAGGCTGGGTGGTGTTCGAAGGCAGCACGTCATGATAAATGTTTTTCATAAACTTCTGCTCTTTCCCATGGCTGCATTTTCCAATTATAGGTTTACCACCACTAATTACATGTAAGCCTCCGAGGTATAGTCGAATGTAGTTCCTATAATAAAAAGTAATCCCTCCTTTTTTGATGAAAACGGGCATTATAAGTGGAGGAAAACTGCCCATTTCTATTCGATTTTGTGGTTGTATGTCTAAGAAGCGTATTAATAAGTTTTACTGGATCACTGATGAACATTTTCGAAATGTCGACTCTAAGCTTACACTTTGTGAGCAATGAAAACAGTCAATCAATGAAAACAGCAGTACCCTTGACCTGTTTAGTAAACAAACAAGAACTTACTTACATGTCTTGTAACCTCACCTTTTCTGGTGATTTTTCAAATGGAAAATTAGTTTTTAATATGAACATTATAATGCTGCATTATCCATAAATGAGTTGAATTTGCAGCAAATCATTAATATGTGACACTTTAACATTGGTGTCTATGGGGAAAATATAATTATAATAGCCAAAACGGACGCTCAGTACACCATGGGGACGGCCATGTTTTAGCGCATGTTTCGTACTCAATATGTTCGTACATTACCGTTTCGTACCCAGATTTTTCGCCCTTCTTATATTTTTGTTTTTTTTATGATAAAAAACTGTAGGGTCGGCGTCAAAAAATAGGGACGGTCGGGTAACCAGAAACACAGGTATTTTTTTTTTGTGGCTTAAGTACCGCAATAAAAATAGTTATGAAATGTAGACAGAATTGTAATACGGAAAAAATGTCAATGGTAACATCTTGGAATTTCAGCTTTATGAAAAGCAGTCATCATTATCAGGAAGACTGTTGTTGGAAACTTTCAAATTATATAATTTTAGACTTGTAAAAAATGTAGAAATAATTACAGAAAGGCTGTAGTTGGACACCGTCAAATCATGGAATGTCAGACTTATGACATGTAGATATACTTACCAGAATGGCTGTAGTTGGACATGGACAAATCATGGAATGTAAGACTTATGACATGTAGCCATACTTACCAGAAAGGCTGTAGTTGGACATGGTCAAATCATGGAATGTTAGACTTTTGACAAAATCATGGAATGGCAGACTTGTGACATGTATACATACTGACTTTTGACGCCGTTCAGTATTACCTTTTATAACTGTGTTAGGTTGTGGGGATATGTGCAGTCACTTAAAAGCTTACATGAGCGTTTTTTTTGTGTTGCCAATTTTAACTACAAAATATTATTATTATTTATAATTTGTAAATACTAGCAGTAGATATTATATTCATTTTTCTTTTGCAGGGAAGACAGTTGACATTCCTGACCACCCTGCATATGCACCAACAGTATACAGTTATCACATGTGTGTTTGGGGAACAGTCAAAACTGTTTTCCCGAGGTGGAGGGGATGGCAGTGTGAACTGTTTCCCGAGGCCGAGGCCGACAGGCCGAGGGAAACAGTTCACACTGACATCCTTCGACACCAAGGGAAAACAGTTTTGACTGTTCCCCAAACACACATGTGATAACTGTTTTATTACCTGATTAATGTTACTGTACAAAACAGTGAAAATGAAAAATTGTTTTATAATGGGAACCTATGGTGAAAAAAGCAACATGACGACACGCAAACGAAATTCCAGCACGTGAGGGAAACAGTCGAAACTAAAGCCCGGTAACAGTTCGTTTTCACCGGGAACAGTATTTTCCTTAGTGGTTAGCAAGATATGACGATATAGCATTTATATAGGAGATCAGGTAATAATATACAGTTATCACATGTGTGTTTGGGAAACAGTCAAAACTGTTTTCCCGAGGTGGAGGGGATGGCAGTGTGAACTGTTTCCTGAGGCCGTTTGGCCGAGGGAAACAGTTCACACTGACATCCCCCGACACCAAGGGAAAACAGTTTTGACTGTTCCCCTAACACACATGTGATAACTGTTTTATTACCTGATTAATGTTACTGTACGAAACAGTGAAAATGAAAATTTGTTTTATAATGGGAACCTACGGTGAAAAAAAGCAACATGACGTCACGCAAACGAAATTCCAGCACGTGAGGGAAACAGTCGAAACTAAAGCCCGGTAACAGTTCGTTTTCACCGGGAACAGTCTTTTCCTTAGTGAATTAGCACGAAATGACGATATAGCATTTATAGAGGAGATCAGGTAATAATATTTGCTAGAAATCAAACTCCAAAGAGAGTAACACAAAGTGCCCCGAAAGCAGGTATGTGTCTTTTTTTTTATTATATATGTATATATTTCATTCCACTAAAAGAAAACCAAGCAAGTGATCACAACTTCATTAAAGGATTTGACTTTGAGTTAATGGATTTGACTTCTGCAAGCGCCACACAAATATGTGCCAACAAACTTGCTATTTACTTGCAGTATGAATGAGTCTACTCCAGCATATCCATAAATTAGACCAGTCGCCTTACATAAATTTATATATAACCTAAATCAGTTAACAATGTGTTAAATGGCATTAACCACCGTGCAAACAATTGTATTCACAATACTACAGCAAAATATGGCATTTTTCATTAAAGGGACGCACGGCAATCATGTTGTTCTTTTAAACCTTTTTATTTAATATGCAAGCATGTTTAAAGTAAAAATGACACTGGATAAATGCACCGAGACGCTAATTTCAGTGATTGATATACACTTCAAGATTGCTAAATGTCCCTTTAAAATCAGAGGTCATAACTTCGGTTTTTATTACCCCTTATTGGTCTTTTTAAAACTCATCCGAGCTTTCATTGATTTTAAGAATCTTCTCAAGCTTGGTAAAGATCAGATTCTAAATGTTTAAATTGCTACCAGAGTACCAGTATAGCAGCTTATTATATGTTGCTACCACAGCTTTTCCAGAATTGTTTTTTGTTTGCAGGTCAAGTCATCATAAACCCATCATTTGACAAGTCCTCCAGGAAGAGAAAACACCCAAGCTCCACTGATAGTCCCAGTGCCATTGGTCGCCCAAAGAAATGAACTTTGAGAACATAACTAATGTGCCAACAGACCTTGATTATGTAAAGACGACAGATACAGTGACAGACAATGTCACCAGGCCACTTGAATGTGAAATTGAGAGTTTGCAGGATGAGAACTTGAACTTAAATTCAAAACTCCTCCGACTAGAGAACGTGAGAGATGATCCCAGCAAGTTTCAATTTTGGACAAATTTGCCCAGTTGTGAGGTGTTCATGACTCTGAGCACATACTTAAGAACTAGATGCAATGACGGTAATCTCTGTTACTGGAGAGGTAGTTCTACAAATGTTACAAATTCATCTTCATCAAAAGGACCATCACGCACATTTTCCTTCGAAGACGAGTTATTCATTATGTTAGTGAAATTGAAGACAGGAAATTTCAATGAAGATTTGGCTCAAACATTTGACACAAGTGCTGGACACATCTCATCAATATTTTCAACCTGGATCAATTTCCTAAGTATTAAATTAAAACTACTTTTTGAAATGCAAAGTTCAGACAGTGAAATCGCAGAATGCTACGAGACATTTCAGAATTTAAAATTCTGTACTATTGATTTTATGAATATTGAGTTCTGCTCAATCAGGGACTAGAGAGCGTGATCGGTAGCAAGCATATTTCTCTACCACAGTTCATGAACAGTCTCAATAAAACTGAGACTACAATATTTCGTATTTATCGTGTTCGGCCGTTTCCAAAGGTCCACTCTCATACTCTTTTTATACTAAAAATAAGTATAAAAGTCGAACAGGAAAAGCAGCTTTCACAGAACACATTAAACCCAAAAACACGCAAAAAGACAAAATGAATAGCAATGAGATACTACGTTATTACAGATACTTCGTTATTACAGATACTACGTTATTAGCGATAATACGTTATTAGAGATAATACGTTAATTAGAAATAACACGTTATTAGAGATACTAAAAATTATACATTATTACAGATACTTCGTTATTACAGATACTACGTTATTAGCGATAATACGTTATTAGAGATAATAAGTTAATTAGAAATAACACGTTATTAGAGATACTAAAAATACTACATTTTTACAGATATTTAGTTATTACAGATACTACGTTATTAGCGATAATACGTTATTAGAGATAATAAGTTAATTAGAAATAACACGTTATTAGAGATACTAAAAATACTACAGTATTACAGATACTACGTAATTAAAGATAATACGTTATTAGCGATAATACGTTATTAGAGATAATAAGTTAATTAGAAATGACACGTTATTAGAGATACTAAAAATACTACGTTATTACAGATACTTCGTTATTACAGATACTACGTTATTAGCGAAAATACGTTATTAGAGATAATAAGTTAATTAGAAATAACACGTTATTAGAGATACTAAAAATTATACATTATTACAGATACTTCGTTATTACAGATACTACGTTATTAGTGATAATACGTTATTAGAGATAATAAGTTAATTAGAAATAACACGTTATTTGAGATACTAAAAATACTACATTATTACAGATATTTCGTTATTACAGATACTACGTTATTAGCGATAATACGTTATTAGAGATAATAAGTTAATTAGAAATAACACGTTATTAGAGATACTAAAAATACTACAGTATTACAGATACTACGTAATTAAAGATAATACGTTATTAGCGATAATACGTTATTAGAGATAATAAGTTAATTAGAAATGACACGTTATTAGAGATACTAAAAATACTACATTATTAGAGATACTTCGTTATTACAGATACTACGTTATTAGCGATAATACGTTATTAGAGATAATAAGTTAATTAGAAATAACACGTTATTAGAGATACTAAAAATACTACATTATTACAGATACTTCGTTAATACAGATACTACGTTATTAGCGATAATACGTTATTAGAGATAATACGTTAATTAGAAATAACACGTTATTAGAGATACTAAAAATACTACATTATTACAGATACTACGTAATTAAAGATAATACGTTATTAGCGATAATACGTTATTAGAGATAATAAGTTAATTAGAAATAACACGTTATTAGAGATACTAAAAATACTTCATTATTAGAGATACTACGTAATTACAGATAATATGTTATTAGAGATAATAAGTTAATTAGAAATAACACGTTATTAGAGATACTAAAAATACTACATTATTACAGATACTACGTAATTATTAAAGATAATACGTTATTAGCGATAATACGTTATTAGAGATAATAAGTTAATTAGAAATAACACGTTATTAGAGATACTAAAAATACTTCATTATTAGAGATACTACGTAATTAAAGATAATACGTTATTAGAGATAATAAGTTAATTAGAAATAACACGTTATTAGAGATACTAAAAATACTACATTATTACAGATACTACGTAATTAAAGATAATACGTTATTAGCGATAATACGTTATTAGAGATAATAAGTTAATTAGAAATAACACGTTATTAGAGATACTAAAAATACTACATTATTACAGATACTTCGTTATTACAGATACTACGTTATTAGCGATAATACGTTATTAGAGATAATACGTTAATTAGGAATAACACGTTATTAGAGATACTAAAAATACTACATTATTACAGATACTACGTAATTAAAGATAATACGTTATTAGCGATAATACGTTATTAGAGATAATAAGTTAATTAGAAATAACACGTTATTAGAGATACTAAAAATACTTCATTATTAGAGATACTACGTAATTAAAGATAATACGTTATTAGAGATAATAAGTTAATTAGAAATAACACGTTATTAGAGATACTAAAAATACTACATTATTACAGATACTTCGTTATTACAGATACTACGTTATTAGCGATAATACGTTATTAGAGATAATAAGTTAATTAGAAATAACGCGTTATTAGAGATACTAAAAATACTACATTATTACAGATACTTCGTTATTACAGATACTACGTTATTAGCGATAATACGTTATTAGAGATAATACGTTAATTAGAAATAACACGTTATTAGAGATACTAAAAATACTACATTATTACAGATACTACGTAATTAAAGATAATACGTTATTAGCGATAATACGTTATTAGAGATAATAAGTTAATTAGAAATAACACGTTATTAGAGATACTAAAAATACTACAGTATTACAGATACTACGTAATTAAAGATAATACGTTATTAGCGATAATACGTTATTAGAGATAATAAGTTAATTAGAAATGACACGTTATTAGAGATACTAAAAATACTACATTATTAGAGATACTTCGTTATTACAGATACTACGTTATTAGCGATAATACGTTATTAGAGATAATAAGTTAATTAGAAATAACACGTTATTAGAGATACTAAAATACTACATTATTACAGATACTTCGTTATTACAGATACTACGTTATTAGCGATAATACGTTATTAGAGATAATACGTTAATTAGAAATAACACGTTATTAGAGATACTAAAAATACTACATTATTACAGATTCTACGTAATTAAAGATAATACGTTATTAGCGATAATACGTTATTAGAGATAATAAGTTAATTAGAAATAACACGTTATTAGAGATACTAAAAATACTTCATTATTAGAGATACTACGTAATTAAAGATAATATGTTATTAGAGATAATAAGTTAATTAGAAATAACACGTTATTAGAGATACTAAAAATACTACATTATTACAGATACTACGTAATTAAAGATAATACGTTATTAGCGATAATACGTTATTAGAGATAATAAGTTAATTAGAAATAACACGTTATTAGAGATACTAAAAATACTTCATTATTAGAGATACTACGTAATTAAAGATAATACGTTATTAGAGATAATAAGTTAATTAGAAATAACACGTTATTAGAGATACTAAAAATACTACATTATTACAGATACTACGTAATTAAAGATAATACGTTATTAGCGATAATACGTTATTAGAGATAATAAGTTAATTAGAAATAACACGTTATTAGAGATACTAAAAATACTACATTATTACAGATACTTCGTTATTACAGATACTACGTTATTAGCGATAATACGTTATTAGAGATAATACGTTAATTAGAAATAACACGTTATTAGAGATACTAAAAATACTACATTATTACAGATACTACGTAATTAAAGATAATACGTTATTAGCGATAATACGTTATTATAGATAATAAGTTAATTAGAAATAACACGTTATTAGAGATACTAAAAATACTTCATTATTAGAGATACTACGTAATTAAAGATAATACGTTATTAGAGATAATAAGTTAATTAGAAATAACACGTTATTAGAGATACTAAAAATACTACATTATTACAGATACTTCGTTATTACAGATACTACGTTATTAGCGATAATACGTTATTAGAGATAATAAGTTAATTAGAAATAACACGTTATTAGAGATACTAAAAATACTACATTATTACAGATACTTCGTTATTACAGATACTACGTTATTAGCGATAATACGTTATTAGAGATAATACGTTAATTAGAAATAACACGTTATTAGAGATACTAAAAATACTACATTATTACAGATACTACGTAATTAAAGATAATACGTTATTAGCGATAATACGTTATTAGAGATAATAAGTTAATTAGAAATAACACGTTATTAGAGATACTAAAAATACTTCATTATTAGAGATACTACGTAATTAAAGATAATACGTTATTAGAGATAATAAGTTAATTAGAAATAACACGTTATTAGAGATACTAAAAATACTACATTATTACAGATACTACGTAATTAAAGATAATACGTTATTAGCGATAATACGTTATTAGAGATAATAAGTTAATTAGAAATAACACGTTATTAGAGATACTAAAAATACTTCATTATTAGAGATACTACGTAATTAAAGATAATACGTTATTAGAGATAATAAGTTAATTAGAAATAACACGTTATTAGAGATACTAAAAATACTACATTATTACAGATACTACGTAATTAAAGATAATACGTTATTAGCGATAATACGTTATTAGAGATAATAAGTTAATTAGAAATAACACGTTATTAGAGATACTAAAAATACTACATTATTAGAGATACTACGTAATTAAAGATAATACGTTATTAGAGATACTAAAAATACTACGTTATTACAGATACTTCGTTATTACAGATACTACGTTATTAGCGATAATACGTTATAAGAGATAATAAGTTAATTAGAAATAACACGTTATTAGAGATACTAAAAATACTTCATTATTAGAGATACTACGTAATTAAAGATAATACGTTATTAGAGATAATAAGTTAATTAGAAATAACACGTTATTAGAGATACTAAAAATACTACATTATTACAGATACTACGTAATTAAAGATAATACGTTATTAGCGATAATACGTTATTAGAGATAATAAGTTAATTAGAAATAACACGTTATTAGAGATACTAAAAATACTACATTATTAGAGATACTACGTAATTAAAGATAATACGTTATTAGCGATAATACGTTATTAGAGATAATAAGTTAATTAGAAATAACACGTTATTAGAGATACTAAAAATACTTCATTATTAGAGATACTACGTAATTAAAGATAATACGTTATTAGAGATAATAAGTTAATTAGAAATAACACGTTATTAGAGATACTAAAAATACTACATTATTACAGATACTACGTAATTAAAGATAATACGTTATTAGCGATAATACGTTATTAGAGATAATAAGTTAATTAGAAATAACACGTTATTA
>JAWPHD010010931.1:0-88501 GCA_037043455.1 Cyrtodaria siliqua | reverse complement strand
CCATTTAAGAGCCAAACACAAAGAGCGCCAAGGCAGAATCAACGCTGACATCAAGACTCTTGAAAACGTCATCACAACTGTGGAAGACAATATCAAACGGCTTGAGAACACGAAAGAGCAAAACGAGTCTGAAATCTTCGTCACCATGAAGCAAATCAAGATCACTTTAAGAGATGGAAATGATGTCATTCGTGATATTTCTAGAGGCGATGGGATCGAAAAATTCAGTTCAATTTAAACAGAAAAATAGAAGAATATCTTAAAAGTTTGAGGCACTTTGGTGATTTCTTGGAAATTAGTCAACCAGTACCACACTCTCCTATGCAACCTACAGATACTTCGACCAAACAACAACCAGACAAAGGTAGCCGTTCCTCTGCTAAACAGACCACATGCACTTCTTCCAAACAACAGCCAGATCAGAATCGCCTTTATTCTGCTAAGCAACACAGTCAGGTTAACACATGCGGCGGCAAGTGGTGCATAGATGATTCGTGTCAACTCCAGGACGGTACAATACTTATTGTTGATTTTATTAATTGCAACATAAAGAGACTGGATGCCTCGTATGCTGTGTCAGACTACTGTGGTGTACCAGGTGGGCCGTATGCTGTGTGCTGCACCGGTCATAGCGAAGTGGCTGTATCATTGTTGTGGATGGGGAAAATTCAGTTCATCTCAGTTGGAACCAAATTGTCTTTAAAAAAATCATTCAATGTGGGTGTTGCATGTCGAGGTGTGGCGTATACCAACGGGGAGTTGTACGTCTCATGTGGTGGTGGTTTTCAACAAGGTCCAGGTCACGTGAGGGTGTACAACACAGCTGGGGAGCTCCTGCATAAAATCCAGAATGATATGTCCGGTAATGCAATATTCTTCTGCCCACAACACATGACAACCAGTGCTGATGGATCATTCATCTATATCGCAGATAGTAACCACGGCGTCATTACTCTGAACAGACAGTAGTAGACAGGTGGTGTCAACAGTGAAATGTCAACAACTGACTGATGCTAGAGGAGTATGTGTCGACAACAGAGATCAAGTACTAGTATGTGGATACAAGTCCAACAACGTTATCCAGCTGGGACGTAATGGTGACCTACTGGGTGTGGTCCTGATGGAGTCTAATGACATGAAGCGTCCAGCATCAATCTGCTACGACAGGAGAAACTCCAAGTTGATTGTTACGTGTAGTAACATCATCAAAGTGTTCGACTTGGTGTAAGAAACATCACGCACTCGGTGAATTTAAGTTGATTGTTTACGTTTTAACAATTAACCAATCTGTGTTACGTTAGTAGGTCAACAACAATAGTCCAGGGGCCTGTTTTATGGAACGACCTAGGATAATTTTAAGTAAAATAAAAAACACAACCTTCCACCATTTTCCTTAAAAACATTGAAGAATGAAAATATCGCATGAACAATAAGTATAGTTTATAGAAAAAAGTGTTATTTGTTCAACTTAAAATATAGCAATACATTTAATAATTGACTTGGGATCAAATCTGTCGTAAAATGTTTCATAAAACCGGCCCATGGATAATTAAAACCGACCAATATGACAAACGTAATATCGACTTCGACTGTCAGAAGAGAATGACGAAATGATTAAAGGCACATACGGTAATCTTGAATGAGTTTAGCATTAAACTTATCAACAACGTTATTAATCAGGTATTATTTTGACGTTATATCTGATTGAATATTAGTAAATAATAGCTAATTTATTGAATATGTTCTCAAATAATAGATAATAGAATTATTTTTAATCATTATTCTACCTTGGCGTTTAATATATGATTTGAGCAATATACGCATCAATAAGAAATAGACATACACAATTTGCTTTGAATTATTCGAATAATTGGTAATAATAATTTGCAAATATAGACCTCTGATACAACACGAGTTTTAAAAAGATCAAGATTGCCATGTGTCCATTTAAAGCGGACATAAACAGTTGTCGATTGTTTAACATGTGAAAATAAAGCGGTTATACCTATATCCTTATGTCTATCAACTTATATAAAATGGTAAAAGCCAATTGTTTCCCATTCAAGTTTTTCCAGTTATTGTTGAAATAGAGATTATTTAACTGCAGGGATCGATTATAGGGAATTCCTTAACGAGATGGTAGACGTGTGGTTCTTTTCACGAACGAACGTATGAGAATGAGTGGGAAAAAAACACGCCTATCATCGAGTGAAATATTTTCCCTGTTATCGAACACAGCAGTTAAATAATCTATTTATTACATTTTAAATTAGTTTGTGCATGATTTTAACCGAAATTATTCGCTTTATTGAACGTTATCGGCGAATGACGTCGACTTTATTGACGTCATAACTCAACTTGGCAGTTAGTTATTTTGTGTTCGAAGTTAGTTATTAAAATTTAGCGATTATGAATATACTTTCACTGAGAAATCCCAATCTTTCACCAATAAAAATGTAATAAAATTAGTTTACTGAAAACGTTGGATGTTTGTTATTTCGTTCGTAATTGGGGAGATAGGGGGTAGGGTGCGCTTGCCCACCCACATCCCACTAATTCCGCCACTGCTACCAGATTTTTTGCAAATATGTTTGTTTTTTCACTGTAGCTCATTGTGAATGTTCGAGCCAATCACAAAAAACGTAAATTGCCGAAAAGTTTTAATGACGAATAAAAGGCAGGACAGCTTTTTATTCAAGATTTTATTTTGATAATAACTACTGATGAATACTAATAAAACAGCAATCGATGTTGTCATAAAAGTTCTGTTACATTAATTATTTAATATTTAACATTTAAATCGCGAAGATATAGGTAGAGCCTCTTCAAACTAAAAACAAAGATTAATATACCCTGATCAAAATTCCTAATTACTCACTTTTATATCTTAACTAATTATCTTAGTTTTTAATATATTTTAGAATAAATGTGGTATCAGTATTTTGTTTGACCAATAGTATGTAAAATATTTATTTTTTGTTTATTTGTTTACATCTTTAGTGAGTTCCTTTTAAATGAAAACATGAAATGTGCTGATAAACTCGCAAAATTAATCAAAGTCCGCTTAACTGTGTAACTTTTTAAGATTGGTAGGAAATAATATAAAAAAAAACATGAAATTTGGACCTATTTATTGCAGATAAAATAATAAAACGAAACATGTATAATCCTAAATTACCTCCCTTTTAATTGAGTATCGTTTGAAATTCAAGTTACAGTTATTTAGAGTTAACATTAAAGTAGCTGCCCGCCAACAACATCAACACTTATGTAAACATATGTACACCGTTCTTAAACCTAATCTCGACGAGGTATATATATATAATATAACTCACATAATTTGAGAATCCAGACTCTATAGACACAATATAAACGGCTTTAACCAGTGAGACCAAAGCCTAAAACTGGAGCGTCGAATTAAGAGTTACCAACTCATAATCACGGGTATTTTAAGAACCTGTGACAAACCTATAAGTTTGATTGGAACATATACATAATTATATGAATTGAACACCTGGATAGAGTTTTAATAAAATGTTTTGTAGTACAATTTTGCCGTTATTTGACGGGTTATTCTCTTAAAGATTTCGAAAATGCCTTTTGCAAACGCATTTGTAGTGGTAATGCAATGCTATTAAAACATGATGTCAAAATAAATATATTTGGCATATTTTAGAATTAAGAACATCGAAAACTGATTAAAAGTGTTATAATTGATGTCAAAGAAGACACATCGACTTGAAGCTGTGCAGTGTGTTCATACAATCAGAGCAGAATATTTAAACTCGCTATTTTGCAATTCAGCCGTATCTCCAATCAGCGTGAAATAAACAAAATTAGGAAGTTTGCCTAGTATATATACTGGTTAAATTCTGCTTTATTCATGCAAATGCATTTTCCATGGCTTTTAAAAAGCTCAATACTTACAATGTATAACATAGAAAATAGTTTTCTTATTTAAATTAAAAATTCATGTTAGAAAACACACTGTATTACCGTTTGGTGAAAAATGTTGCAGATCTTAATTTAAATATAGCAGTAGGTGAAATAATCATTTAATTAATGCACAAACAGAGCAGATGAGAACTGAAAGCTTATAAAGTGACTGTTGGTAGCTTTGAACCGTGAATACAATCTGATAATCGTTTCTACATGTATCACTTCATTAAGGTATTTTTGAGATGTTGTAAGACGCATTTACATATATGTGTATATATGTGTTTGTTTATGTACGCATGTGAGCACGTGCGAGCATGTATGTGTGCTTGTGTGTAAATAGTAACCTCGGTAGATTAGTGGATAAGGCATTGTAATTGATAGCTACATATATATGCGCCGTGTATGTTCACTCCCTGGCGGAAGCATGTGTGATGGGAAACTGAATCCCTCATTTTATCTCCCTCCGGGGTTGCTCCGGGGTTTCAGCACTTTCTAGGCCATATATCTCGGTCGATATTTTTTTGGTAGAGGCAGACCATCCATTTATTTTGTAGAACCATTTCTCTGAACCTCCAGCCACCCTTAAAGTAACTATCCCGCCAAACATTAGAATATATGTACACATTTTTTAAACCTACTGACGACGAGGTATATATAATTTACCTAATTTGAGAATACAAATCTATAGACACAAGTAGACTGACACAATATAAATGGCTTTAACCAGCCAAGCCCAACCCCAAAACTTTAATTAAGAGTTACCAACGCATATTCAATCACTTATATTTTTAAAACCGGTGAATAAACATTTACTGTTAATCGACACATATACATTATGATATGTCCTGGACACATGGCTAGAGTTTTGTTAAACGGTTTTGTAATGTAATTTGGCCGTTGTTTGGCTGGTTAGTTTCTTTAAGAATCGACACTTTCTCACTTACGAGTTGAGCTCCCAGCGGGATTCGAACCCGCACTGGTGAGTGGCGAAAATGTTTACAACGTAACGTCGTTAACCCCCTCGGCCACGGAGTAACTAGAGAACTTTTTGATCAGCGATACAATTATATATCTCCATACTGAATGTTTTTTGTTTTATAAAAAACTCAAAAACATTAACACTTTTATCTAATAATTCAGATTTTTCAAACAGACACATAGGAAATGCATTGTATGCAAAGAGTTCTTTGTAAGTCAGTCTGGTGTAAGGCAGGGTGAAAATGTATCACCAGTTTTATTTTCTCTCTTTTTCAATGATCTTGTAGATTTCATGTCCCAACATTACAATAGGCTAGATATTTTGTCTGATACTATTTTTGATGTATTGAGCGATGATGATGTTGAGGTTTATTTCAAGCTTCTTCTGCTTTTTTATGCGGATGATACTATTGTTTTAGATGAAAGTGCAGAAGATTTGCAGTAAGCTTTAAATAGTATATCTGTTTATTGTAAAACCTGGGGTTTAAAAGTGAACTCGGCGATAGTGTGTTGGAAGTTGTTGATAGCTTCGCTTATCTTGGTGTACAATTTGCATTTAATGGCTATTTCGGTCAAACTAAGAAAAGATTAGTGGACCAAGCAAGAAAAGCTATGTATTCCTTAATTAATAAGCCAGAAAATTGTTGTTACCACTTGATTTGCAACTAAATTTGTTTGATGCTATGGTTGTGCCAATACTTTCGTATGGATCAGAGGTCTGGGGTATAGAAGATATAAAAATTATAGACCGATTTCGGTCTAAATACTGTAAATTTATTCTAAACTTGAAACAAACTACACCGAATTGTATGTTGTATGGTGAATTTGGTATATTTCCGATTTCATTACACATAAGAAGTAGAATACTTAATTACTGGTGTAAACTAATAAATGCTAAAAAAAAAAAAATATGCAATAATGCTATATAGAATGGCATATTGTCTCAATAAAAACAACATAATTAAATTTCCATGGCTACAATTTGTTGAAACGTCACTCAACGAACTTGGGATGTCTAATTACCGGTTAGATCAGAAAGTTTATAGTCCAGATTATTTTAGAAAATTACTTAAGAGTCGCATAAGAGATCAATTTGTTCAATCTTGGAATAGTGATATACAAAGTCTAGGTAAATGTTTAAACTATAGAATGTATAAGAAAGAGTTTGTTTTTGAGCAGTATTTTAATATTTTGCCTTTTGGTTTGTCTAATACTTTATGTAAATTCCGTTGCATGAAAAATAAAATGCCTATAGAAAAAGAAAGACATTTAAACTTAGAAAGAAATCTACGCACATGTACACTTTGTAATGCTCATTTGTTGGGTGAAGAATTTCACTATTTATTTATTTGTAAACACTTTGTAAGTGACAGGAAAAAAAAATTATCGGTCAATATTTTTATAAAAATCCAAATTCTGTTAAATATGAGCTATTAAAAATAGTAGAGAATTCCTTTTGATGGGATGTAGTTTTGTTTACACTGTCTTGCCTATTTGGTAGCTAAAGACAGGATAATAGCGAGGATTGTGCGCATATAAAATCGATTTAAGCTAACCAGTAGGCCTTATTGCCTACTGACCGTTCCAAGTCGGTAACCCTGTCTTCACCAACCTTTCTGTTGTTTTCTGTCTCTTTCATTGTATTATCAAGTCCTTGTTTGCAGTACAGTGCGGACCTACGATACCATTGCGTTCGGACGCTGTGGTTTCTATAGGACCCTATATCTCATGTTTGTTATATCAGATGCTCTTAATGAGCTTTGAATAAATAAAACTTAGCAATTATATTTGAACACTGTTATATATTTGATTACTTTGTCCTCTCTTGTACTTTATTCAGTTGACGTTATTGTTATTTACATCATGACATGTATACTATTCTAAACTGAAATTATCGATAACAGAGTATTCTAACTGAACAACTTATGTTTCATAGTTATAGTGTTATCATATACATGCATCAACATGTACTTTATCAAAGGTACACACTGTTATCGAACTGGTATTCATCATTCCCTACATTAGCAAAGGGACATATTTTTGATCTTGATGATGTTTTACATGAAGTATCGTTGCATACGTAATAGAAGGGTATTACTTTCTTCATGTTGTTTTATGCATCGTGTAAAACGTTATGAAAGGGACACAAATACTCTCTTGACAATGTTTAACATGTTTTACATGAAGTATCATTGCATACGTTATAAAAGGGTATTACTTTCTTCATGGTGTTTTATGCATCGTGTAATACGTTATGAAAGGGACACAAATACCCTCTTGACAATGTTTTACATGTTTTACATGAAGTATCATTGCATACGTTATAGAAGGGTATTACTTTCTTCATGGTGTTTATGCAACGTATAACACGTTATTAAAGGGACACAAATACTCTCTTGACAATGTTTTACATGTTTTCCTTGACGTTTCATGTCATATTTTATTAAAGGAACACATTAATATCTAATCAAGGAGTATCAGTATATACTTTAAGGGTACACATGGCAAGATTAATTTTTAAAACTCGCGCGTTAATGTTTCTGCATTTCCTGCAAATTTCCTTCAATCATTAATATTAATTATAAGAATATAGTGTAAATCAAATAGTTTTGCATATTACTAACTATTGATTGTATTGTTCCAAAAATATATTTTAACCCATTGAGGAATAAGATAAAAAACGAAAGCTCAAAATGTTATGTAACTATATGCGAGCAGTTTTAACACTGTTTTAATAAATCGGGATGCTAATTTAACATCTCGACAAAAATGTCAAGATTGCCATGTGTCCCTTTAATAACTGAACTCATTACTATCTTGCTGTTTTTCACATGAGGTATAAATACATACTTTATTAAATGGACATATTACATGTTTGGTGATGGGTTTTTTTATGTAGTATTGAATATGTTATTATGGCGACACTTGCTATATTGATGATCTTTTCACATAAAGTAATATTATTAAATTTATTTAAGGGACAGAATAATCTTGATTATGTTTTTAAACGAATTCAAGTTGCATGAATATGTATACAAATAAAACGCAACGAACTGAAATCAAGGCAAAAGTGATTTTCCACAATATGTTACACTGTTACATTTTGAGTGAAACTTTGCGTCATATCGCTCCTCCCAACTCCACGCCATTACTTCCCCTCCAGCTCCGTGTCCATCTCACATTCTAGTAGGTGTTCTGGGGAATAGAAGAAACCGTGGACAAAATCGAAAACTAGTCAGCGTTACGGTCCCTCGAATTGCGTGTAGTTAAAAATGCTAACCTTTACTTTGTTAACACTCTAGCTCCTTCAATTTTCACTCGATCTATGCCAACCAAACTTGTTCATGATGTATCATAATAATGTTATATCTCCCCTCCCCTCCCCTTTTTGTCATCTATTATAGAACTATATTAAAAAGTAGAGCGTCTACATGTCCTCTTGGACCTCTTGGACCTCTTTTTTGTGAATTTAGTGTGATTTCCGTAGTTTGTCGACTGTCCCCGGGTCACACGCTTGTGTTATTTCGCATACAGTCCCATCTTACCCCAGTGAGGAATAATATAATAAAACTTGAACCGCAACGAATTTCTGATAATTGTAAAGATTCCAGCTCATGTGTCTCGGGTTTGAAAATACATGATTAAATTGCAAACCGAACGAAATCACACGACACCATACTATTGTGTTATTGTTTTGTTTATATATTCAGAGTTTTTATTTTCTTAGTTCTATAACTAGATAAGCGCCATTGCTGCTTATTTGTTGTAACATATCGTATATAATAGTAAAACAATGGTTACTGAAAATGTGTAATATGTAGGTTTTCAGGTAGATTACATACCAGTATAATCGATATGCAAATACTAAGGAAATGTCAGCGACCATGCTACAACTGTTATTTACAACTATGCAAGTACAAAGGAAATATCAGGTTTCTTGTAGCACGGTCGTTGACATTTCCTTTGTATTTGCACAGTTATAAATCATTTAATTGAAATTGTGGCATGGTCGCTGACATATCCTTTTGTCTTTTCACAATTGTAAAAAAATAATATTGAAGGTCAGAAACAGTAACTGCTTTGCTAGAACTTGTTATTATGTATTACAACCTTTTATAATAAAAACAATATTATTATTTGTTTCATTACGTAGTGTACCAGATATACACCAAATATTTTCTTTCAACTGACATTTAAAAAAAATGATGCGGTAAGGGGTAACCACCCCCACTTTCCGCGCCCATCCCCCTGCACCACTTCCGGAACTCATCCCAATTTTAGCGCAAACAAATGCCATAGCTACTAAAACTAATCCTGGGTTAAGCCCTGTTAATCCAGTATAATTTTGACTTGAAAAAGGGCATGTAGCGACTATTATTGAGAGTTCTGGAAAACTTGGAAGCTTAAAGAATTATCAAAATTGGAAGCTAAACAAAAAAGATACGAGCATTTAAAGGTTGTTCTAAAGCGGATATGGGAGAAGCCATTTTGAGAACTATGACGTCATAGTTCCAGATTACTATAATTATAATGCATATTGCTGAATATAATTTAAAGCAAAGAAAATCACAGTAGATAAATGCAGAATCCTTTACTGGTCATAAAAAGCCATTAAGTATAAATATTTTCCATACAGTTGCTATTATTTTTTCCTATAAATCAGGAAACTGTCATATTTATAAATAGTCCATCGAAATGACAGCTTACATTTCCGTTTAAACAGAACGTTCCAATTATCCTCTTTGTTTATCATCCGATTTTCAGGATTCTTTCACCCGTATTCAAGTTTTTCCGAACTGTTAATAATAAAGATGGTTCTGATGTGTCGCTAATTCCCTTTAAGTCTCTATGTATATTTTCAAACAAAAGGTTATATTCATAGAGGTATGTAGAGCTCTTATATATTGCATGTAGCATAAGATTATGGTCCTTTACCAATTTTTTTCAAATGGGGACCTTGGGGTAAAACCTGGCCCGCTTATGGGGTCATATATTTGTATAGGTGTTATATAGGTTCTCTACTAAGTTTATTCAATTAGAGACCATGCGGTAAAATGTGGTCCGACCCAAGAGGTCACATTCTGTCCATACAATTGTATTTGGAAACACCTTAAAAGATGTTCTTCTCTGAAACAGCAGTTATACACAAAACATGAACAGACGGATACAACTATCCAACCAGCATTGGTCATGGGGTCTATTCCCAACACTGGGTACATAACCGTTGGGTCTTCACTTGGAAACTGCTGAGATTCCACCCTAAAACCATATTTACACTTCCAGGCATTGGTTGGTTGACAGATACAATAATTCAATCAGCAACGTCACTGGATCCACCCCACCCGCGGGGACATAGCTCCTGGGTCATAACTTGAAAACTGTCCAACCCCTACATACACTTAATGGGAATGAACAGAAGGATACAACCATCGAACCTGCTTTGGTGCCGTGGTCCATCTCCAGCCATGGGGACCTAGCCCTTTGGTCATAACTTGGAAACAGTTGAAATCCCCACCCTATAACCATATACACGCTTGCTGGGCCTGAACGTTTGAAGGCGGTCGCGAGAATTTGCGATGGCGCGCTATCGACTGAATGGTATAATTTGGTTATGAAATTATAAGCTTGTTTGACTCAATGAAACAGTTGACTGAGACAATTATTTATAAACAAATCTAGATTAGTAGCTTAAAGTTAAGCAACATAACTTATCACCGCAATATTATAATATCATTCTTACTAGTATACGTGTTATTAGTATTACGTATGAAGGAGACGACTAGACCCATTTAATCAAGGATATATATAGTACTTACGAGGGTTGATAAAAATATACGTGGACTTTTGCTATAACTTTTTAACGGTTTGGAATATCGCATTTTTTTCTTCTAGTAGCTTGATTTAATGTTGGCAATTCCTGTAAATATTTTATCTTCACGTTTACAAATAAGAAAGTTATGGTCGTTTTAAATACCCCTATTTTGGAAACGGGAGCACGATCTAAATGACGCCATGTTCTTTTATTTTTTCATTACACGTGCGCAAAATGCCGTCAACATTTGTCTGCTGCTAGAATGACGTCATTGGAACAGGTGGACGTTTTTTCCGACGTCATTCCGCTCAGATTTTGCAGACGGTGCAGCTGTTGAACAACAGTAATTTTAAAAAACAACGACGTATTTATGACGTCAGCTGAAACTACGGAAACACGCGCAGTGATCAAGTTTTGCGTAAATCTTGGTATGACCCCAAAGCAGAAAATGAAAATCATGAAAAAGTCAAACATGAAGACAAATTCAAGCCGGTCGCTGGTTTTCAAGTGGCACAAACGTTTTAGAGATGGACGGGGATCGAATTTAGACGACAATGGAAGAGGTCGACCACCAATTATCGAGCCGGCGTTAGTGACGTCAGTTGAATAACTCGTCAATCAAGACAGACGCGTGACAATTAGGGAGCTTTCAGATGAAATAGGGGTCAGCTATGGATCAGTGTGGACTATTATCAAAGACCATCTTAATATGTCAGGAGTATGCGCCCGTTGGGTGCCCCGCCTATTGACGGACAATCAAAGAGAGCGCCGGGTAGAAGACTCACAGAAATTCCTTAAAAGATACTGCCGTGAAGGTGATGCATTTTTAGACCGTACCATTACTACGGATGAAACATGGTTGTGGGTGACCCAGAGACGAAATTACCATCAGACAGATGATGTTTGATAAATAATGTATTGAAATTTACCCTAATACTATAAGAAGTTTATATGGTTAAATAACTAATACTACGAAACTTTCAGGTAAAATCACAATTGAAGGGTAGCCGTTTTATATCACTGGTTGAACTACGATCGGCGACTCAGATAATACTCCAAGAGTACAAC
Source organism: Cyrtodaria siliqua (assembly GCA_037043455.1). Taxonomy (NCBI): domain Eukaryota; kingdom Metazoa; phylum Mollusca; class Bivalvia; order Adapedonta; family Hiatellidae; genus Cyrtodaria; species Cyrtodaria siliqua. The sequence goes on along the minus strand of JAWPHD010010931.1, from coordinate 76,704 downwards.
GAAGAATAGTATAGGAAATTATTAGATAGATAATTCCATCGGCATCGCCTGTGTGTGGAGGCAGAGGGGTGATACTTCGAGAAATATTGAACGTTTTCGACGTTGTAAACGTACGTTGTAAACGTTGACGATACTCTCCGACTTCATGACGTCGACGGACTGCACCGCGATTGCTGAGCTGACTGTTTTTGATCGTCTATAATTTTTGAACGGCTAAAGATTGCAGGCGATGAAATTATATACAGCTACGCCAAATATATTTCAATATTTTATATTTAACATTCACATTACTTGAATACACTGATCAAAAGTTATAAGAAAAGTCTACATATTTTTTGATCATCCCTCGTATATTCAAATTATAATAGTAAACAAATAAAAAATTGTTATAGATTTTAAACCAATTTTTCGAAACCACTGAACCAAAAATAACTGCGCCATGACGTCGACGGACTGCTCCGCGATTGCTGAGATGACTGTTTTTGATCGTCTATAATTTTTGAACGGCTAAAGATTGTGCGATGAAATTTTATACAGCTATGCCAAATATATTTAAATATTTTAAAATTCAAATAAATTGAATACACCGATCAAAAGTTATATGAAAAGTCTTCGTATTGTTTTGATCATCCCTCGTTTATTCAAATTATAAAAGTAAACAAATAACAAATTGTTATAGATTTTAAAACCAATTTTTCGAAACTATTGAAACAAAAATAACTCCACATGCAAGTAGTAACTTGAATTAAAACATAAATATTTAATTTAAAAGACATTATAATTATGTTGTAAAAATGCCAATGCAAATTAAATTTAACATATTTTCATTCTAAAGTAGATATTATGTCACCACTTTCCGGTTACGAGCCTGTTTTTTTTAAATGTTGATACCGTAACGGAAAATTATTATGGTATTGTTTTTCTTTTGTTGGTATTTAACATTTATCGGATTTTATCACACAATTTATTTCAGATACCACATACAAAAGAAAAACCCAAAATCTGTTTTTTTTCTCTTGATGAAATCTCATTTTGATATGAAAAATGTTTTAAAGTATCCTATTTTGGTAAAATTTATAGATTATTCTATTGAATTTCCATTAAATTTCTGCGCAATTTAAATGAAACTACGGTTTAATGAAATTTACTATGTGTCTATACATGTCTTTCACTGAATTACTCTCATTATCAGAGAAACAATTGTTGGGTAAACACATCTGACCACGTGATCATTTTAAATATGTAATATCAACATCGACATATAACACATATTACAATCTCCTTTTTATCATAAAGAATATTGGAACGTACTATAATTTGAACGGTGAATATGAATATGCAGGATGAATTAAGCCATCACATCAGTTACCCACCTCGTAAAATGGCGACCGGAGTTTCACGAACCGGGCATGAACCGTTCCATGACTGTACCTGCACTCCGTGTTCTAAAGAAGGATGGAGTGTCGAGGCTATAAGGTATTGCATTGAATGCTGTTAGTTTATGTGTAATGAATGTCTGGAGCAACACGATATGTCAACTTCTTTAAGGACCCATCGCATTTTAGAAGGAGCGGCAATGGCGACCCAGGGACAACACAGCCAGCCATCATTCCCTACGAAGATATGCGAAGCGCATAACGGAAAGAACTATGTGTGTTGCAGTACATGTGTGGCCATAGACCACAGGTATTTGTTGTTTATTTCACTGTTTAAACTATTGTATATATGGCTAACGGTCGTCATCCGATAGTTCGTGGTAACATTAGATCTATTTAGAAAAAATTTTGTTCATGTAATCTTCAATAATTCGAATATCCATTAGAACTCTTTATTAGAAAGTGTGTTTTTCCAACATTTTGACATTATGGTTTTCTGATAAATAACTTACTATTTGACAATATGTTATATTAAATTTGGTTATACAAGATACAATAACAAATATCAGCAGAATTCCGACCTTGTCGTTTATTAACTTTTCTACAGCAAAGAAGTAGTGCAAACATTTACTCGTATATAGAGGAACTTAGATGAGTCTTGAATTATATGAAGATTATATGATATTTTTCATATGAAATAAATACAAATGTTTAAGTAAATACTATTTTTATCATATGGCATGGTTTGTTCTTACGCGGATTGCTGGCAGAAATGAAACAAAACTCAATAAAAAATTAAAAGAAATATCTTTTGAGAAAAATACTGAAAAGATGATTCCTTGGAAGCAACAAACACAAACAGGAGATAAAAGTAGTAGACACGGTTTTATTGAGTCTGTTTATGAGATGTAATGTTAAGTGCAACACCCCTAACGCCCTCCTAGCACCACCTTAAACGGTATTTTATTATAAAGCCACAAAGATAATGATCCCAAAGCTTGATGATCCCAAAAAACAGTAAGTAATAACACTACTGATTTGTATACATGAAGCAAGTTATGCATGACAGATGCACTGTTATACACTATGTCGGACAACAAAGTGACTGCGTTCTCGTTAGCAGTCTAGAATAATAAACCGAACTGCCACAAGCGAAAGCACACTTATAGCACTGTTAAAGATCACAACTCCGCATAAGTCCACACACATTTGCGCTCAAGTACACACAAAACCGAACGCCAAAGTGCACACAATGTTCATGATTTTCGCTGAAGTTACACTTAAAAATTATATTCCCTAAAGACCACAAAAACAATAAGCTAATCTCCAGAACAATATTTCAGCTAAAACACAATTTTAAATTAACTATTATCTCATTTTTTAGTCGAATTTACATTATATGGCAAAATCTAATTTAAAAACAGTAACATATGGAGTCTGGTCCGAGCGAGTTGGTTCATTTGAACACATAGAGGCTCATCGAGGTTATTAAAAAAAAACGCGCTTAGACAGACTCTGTCTGTTTTATAGTCTTACAACTCCTATAGTTTTTTCAATTTGCCTTGACTCCTATTGTACTTAGTGACCATGTCAGAATATCTACCGTTCTCTAACCTTCATTTACTAGTATTGGAAATCAGAGAATGGTATAGCTCCGCCCCATAGCTACCCAGAATGCTTGCATTCATCGAAGTAAATTTCACCAAACATAGTACAAGTATAGCTACTCACCGTATCTTAGCTTTCCTCCAAGTCAGTGTTTATTCTGAGCATTTTTGAGTCGGTCAAAAAAAAACGTAAAACCCGCTTAATGTTGCAATAAGTTGCTACGAATTGGTGCTATTTATCAACGCTTTCTTATACCAATTTATATCACAAACTAAATTGCAGAGCCTCATCCTTTTGCCACATATGGTTTACTGTTTATTCTCATGCAAACCAAGCGGAATTTGTGTCGACTTGAGTGGATTTGTGGACTTAAGCAGAAGTTGTTGTGGACTTAAGCAGAGTTATTGTCTTTAGCGGACACACTTATTATAAGTGCTAGACACACTTATTATAAGCCAACACAAATTACCTCAACTTTTAGGTCATTTTATTATGATAATTGTGTTTAAGTTTATATAATTTTGAGCATTATCGTCGTCTAAAAAGAACGATTATGTTACGCTAAAACATCTCGATAATTTGATAAAAGTCGCGATAATGCTACACACTGCCGTCTTCATGAAGATCCATATTGTTAACTGTAGTATAAAGAGTGTTTTTCTGTATATATTGTTAGTTTATTAGAAAGTTGATTCCCGTCCGGACAACCTATTTATTCAACGTCTCCGTCCGTCCGTTCAACTTCACTTTGCTAGGCCGTGCATATATTTAACGTTCGTCTGTATATACCTATGTGCAATCAGTCAGTTCATGCCTTATACGTACTGGCGATCAACGAAAACGCACCAGTAGATTAAATGGGTGTTACTTTTCATTGCTTAAGTAATTTATAATAATAAGTACATACTTTGAAATTGAATGTTATTAATTAACAAATGTAAACATTGATTGTCTCAGAATTCCTAAACATGACGTATACTGTTCAATTAAAGTCACAAGGTAAGAAAATAAACCATCCCGACATTTCAATATTCAAACAAGGCCACATTTAGCTAGAGTTACTTGTGAAAAACGGTTGGCCACCGGTATTGAAATGTGACTTTTGTTTTCTACCTATGTGAATTTAATTGAACACTATACACCATGTTTAGGTATTCTGAGACAATCAATATTTGCATTTGTTAATTAATATCCTTCAATTTCAAAAAAGCACTTATTGTTATAAATTTTAAGCAATACAATTTAACACCAATATAATCTACCGATGAGTTTTCATTGAGCGTCATAATAAATGCGTTTCAGGATATGGCAGTTACATGCCCTCATATACTTTATGTACTTGCGCTTGCTTTTTCCTGTTTTTTTACACAAGTGAGAAACATTGGTTTTAATAATAACAGCTCTAAAAAAAACTAAAAGTTAGTTGTATTGCCTACACGTTTTAAATTATCAAAAAGGGGCAATGACGACGGTCTAACAGAAGAAAATATAAATAGAACATGAAAAAGCAAGCGTCTATTGGAAAACAAAATCACAGAGCTGTTGCATGAGTAAAAGAATTTCATTTTATAATTTCTGAAGACGAATACTTAGCAGTAAGTGTATACATGGTTATAAGGTGGGGATCTCAACGGTTCCAAGTTGAGACCCAGAAGCTATGACCACAGGGGTGGAGACGAACCCAAGGCCGATGCTGGTTGGATGGTTGTATCTCTCTGTTCATGCTCAGTAATCTTGTAACTGTGGTTTCAGAGAAGAACATCGTTTAAGGTTTGACGCTATATAAGTCTATGTAAAATATGTGTCCCTGCGGTTGGACCAAATTTGACCCCAAGGTCTCGAGTTGAACAAAATGATAGAGGACCATACGCTTATGGTACATGTAAAGTATAAAACCTTTAGCTCATGTACATGTAGTTTTAGATCAAAATATATGTTAAAGATTGTTATTTGTATAGCTCTATGTTAAGCTGTGACCCCACGGCTAGAGGACCAAAAGCTAATGCTGCATGCAATACACGAGAACTCTATACATTGCGAATTCAGAGAAGATGTTTTAATATTTCCGTATGTAAAACATCTGACTCCTGGGGCGGGGCCAAATTTAACCACAGGGTCACCATTTGAACAAACTATGTAAAGCACTATAAGATTATGTTAAATGCAACATATTAAACTTCAGGCTCTTGCAATTTCAGAGAAATAGATTGTTTTGAAATTTTTCCTGCATAAATATGTAAAAATGCGACCCCTCGATGAAGCTAGATGTTACCACTGGGTCACCATTTGAATGAACGATGTAGAGGACACTAAGTTAACTCAACAGGCAATACATGAGAACTATATGCATTGTGGTTTTGGAGAAGATGTTTCTTTTTCCTACATGTATACAGGGCTTTTTATGACGGGGATGTGACACGACAGTACAAACGCTGTATTCAACTGAAAACACTTGTCGTCCAGGTAAGTTTATCGATTATACTCTGCATTTATCGATTTCGTGGCGATATGCGAGAGGCCTCTATGTACGGCACTCCCATCTATGCAAACGGACATGATGTATCCATGTTTTACTGAATTATTATATATTTTAGATTGCCAGAAAGCCAACTAAATAACCTTTCTAATGGTGAAATTCTATTCCAAATAACGGTTAAATAAATAGGCAAAATCTCGAGTTGGAACGGAAATATATCGTGTTTTTTCTTTTCTTAAAGTGTTTTCGCACATCACCGTGTTTTTATTGGTTTGGTCATCAAACATTTATTGTTTAATATATATTTAAATAAGATGCATGTTTAGAAAGCCAAATAATTAACCTTTCTAATGGTGTAATTGTATTCCAAATAACGGTTAAATAAATAAGCAAAATCTCGAGTTGGAACGGAAATATATCTCATTTTTTTCTTTTCTTAAAGTGTTTACGCACATCACCTTGTGTTTATTGGTTTGGTCATCAAACATGTATTGTTTAATACATATTTAAATAATATGCATGGTTAGAAAGCCAAATAAATAACCTTTCTATTGATTTATGTTATTTCGAACAATTCTTCAAAGGTTAAATGAACGAGGAGAAACAAAATAACAGCGTTGCCGGAATTATCAAGCGGTTCATTTTTTAAGTATAGATAATGTTTGTGAGGATAACTATACAGTACATTTAAATAATTTACTAAGTGAGCAAAATTAAATTATCTTTTTAACTTTTCTATAGAACAACTGGTAAAACCTTGAATGTATTGTGTGAACAATTAAGAATGGTGTGATTAATGCATTCTATTGGCATAACAATCGATTGAGTAATTAACAAACACGCATGTATCAATAATAAAAAAATAACACCGGCAAATGTGGTAATGATAATTCGTACAACAGACTTTTAGTGTTTGTTTGTTTTCTTCTCGGTTTTCAGGTCTGCTGATTTAGTATTTTAAACAGTTAAAATCGTTGACAAAATCGAAATGCAATGATTGTAAAATGCTCTCATCTCCAAGTTAGTTGCTGCAAAACGTAATTGTAAATACCCTTTTCACGATTTGCGTGGGTTTTTCGTGTTTTTAGCAAATTTTAATTGCTTTTTTAGTGTTTTGTTCTCAAACAAAAAAGTGTAAAATTGCGATGAAAAAAGATGAACGATGTTCGTGCTTAAAAACGACCCTAAATACAGTTTTAATTTGTATGTTATTACTTGCAATCATCAACAGGTACTGTATAAGTGAGAAAAAAGAGACTTTTTTTTACTCTTCCATAAATTCAATATGTCTGGTATTACTTGCAATCATCAGCAGGTACTTTGTAAGTGAGAAAAGAAAACTTTACCCTTCCATAAAATATACATGTTGATCCAAGAGAAAATTTTGTTTTTTTAAAAATGGCGAACTAAAAATATTTTTTTTACTAAAATCAAAATCATAACCCACTTAAAAACTACCATAAACACAATTTCAATATGTTTGTTATTACTTGCAATCATCGACAGGTACGGTTTAATTGAGAAAAAAAAGTTTACCCTTCCATAAGATATACATGCTAATCCAGGAGAAAAAAAAAACACGTTCAAAATGGACAAGTTAAACAAATGTTTTTGGTTGAAATCAAAGTCATAACCCACTTATAAACTACACCAAACACAAAGTGCATATGTTTTGTAGGATAAACAAAGATCGACACATATATATAAAAAGTGTAAAAGGCGTATAAAACAAACAAACAAAAGACTGCACGAACGTCGGCCATCTTTTTTTCATTGCAATTTCACGCTTCCTGGTTTGAGAACAAAACACTAAAAAAAGCAATTAAAAACTTGCTAAAACACGAACAACCTACGCAAATCCTGAAAAGGATACTTACAATTACGTTTTGTGGCAACTAACCATGTTGTTTATAATGTCGTCAACCATAAAACGCGATAAATCATGGAGCGAAATCAAATTCTTCATTCTAAAACATGGGGGGTAAAGTGAACGTTAATGACCGAAGTATTCCGAATGAGTCGACGACAAGTGTTTGAAACACTTCTGTCCTAGACCGGTCCCTTTAATTATCAGCCCAGATGTATATAAGTATCCTATCTAGGTTGTACTAGTTGTTGAACTGGCTGTAGACCCCCATCCCCCTAGTGGGAATTGTGTAGGGTATGATTTTCTGAAAGAACATACATTAGGCTTCAAAATTAGACATGTGTGCCATCTGAGCGTTGGGGCTTTAGTGAGTTTTGGGGGAAAACGTTGCGTTTTTAGACGGAAATCGCCGAAATCTGGAATTATGTTTTAGAAAAAGAATGGAATACATTAGAACCAATTTGAATTGATGGAATCTTTCTCGGAACGCATCTCTACATGTCCCACAATATAATGTATGTATCCGATACTTAAATATTGAGATTTTGGGTAAAAATGTTAAAAAATTGAATAAAATCGCTGATTTCTGTAATACATTGGGGGTATTTAACTAAAAATTAGAAATATATATAATACAACAGAAAAAAGAATTATTGTAACCTTTTTTGGCAGGGTGAGGTCCAGTGATTAAACAGAAAAAAGTTCTAAACCGCATTATGTTTGGAAATGCCTTAATTTTGGGGTGAAATATTTGGATTTTTGTCAAAAATCGCCGGAATCTGGAATTATATTTTAAAATTAGTTTGAACATAAACTTATCAAATTGAAGCAATAGAATGTTGCACAGCATACATATTCAAGTTTTTCCTGGCATCATATATAACATATGTGCTCAAATATTGGCATTTTAGGGCAAAATGTTGGAAAAAATGACAAAAATCACTGATTTCTGTAATCCATTGGGGTATTGGGTTAAAAGTTAGAAAAAAATTATTTAATACAATAAAATAAAGACATATTGTAACATTTTGGATAGACAAAGGTCCAATAATTAAGTAGAAAATAGCCCTGAACCATATGATGCTTAAAACATCGCCTTAATCTTCCTACTTTCACCTGGCGATATTGCCATTGACCCATCATATGTTTCCAAGGAGTGCACGGCACGCTGACATTTTATTTGCTTTTAAAAGCAAACAAGCCTGCTCTTGCTGATACCTTATGGGAATTTGGTAAAATATTACATGACAGAACCTCCCGAACAACAAATACAACACATCATGTACTAGTTCTTGAGCTGGCTGTAGACACCCCTCCCCCATGGGGGATTTTGTAGGGTATGATTTTCTGAAACAACATACAATAAGTTTCAAAATGAGACAGGTGTGCTCAAAGCTATTTACTATATAGGTGGCATGTTCGAGACCCGAACTCAAGTAGCCTTCCCTCTGATACGACCTAGGGACCGAGTGCCACGCATAGCGAGGACCATTGCCGACGGCTGGCCACCGGTCACGTTGTGTCACAAAATATGTGGGTCGGCCGAGCGGCTATCGGCCGAGCGGCTATCTACTGTATATAGCTCTATGTACCATGTTCGAGACTCGAACTCGGGTAGCCCTCACCCTGATAAGTCCTAGAGGGACCGAGTACCGCGCATAGCGGGGACTTTGCCGACGGCTGGCCAACGGACCCGTTGTGTCACAAAATATGTGGATCGGTCCAGCGGCCATCGGCCGAGGGTCAATCAACGCTATTTCCCTCTATACATATATAATTATACTGTATAAATCTCTAGGTGAATTACGAGGTTCGAGACCCGAACTTGGGTAGCCTCCCCCTGATACAGCCTATCGATTGAATGCCACCGTTGCCGGGACCTTTGCCGACGGCTGCCCACTAGTCCCATTGTGTCACCCACTCTGTAAGTCGGCCCAGCGGCCGTCGACCGAAGGTCGTCCAACGCTATATCCTTCTATATAACTGTATATAGCTCTATGTGCCATGTTCGAGACACTAAACTCGGGTAGCATTTCCCCTAATATGGACTAGCGACCAAGTGCCACATGTAATGGGGACCTTTGCCGACGGCTGGCCACCGGTCCCGATGTGTCGCAAAATCTGTGGGTCGGCCCAGTGGTCGTACGCAGAGGGTTGCTGAACGTTATTTCTCTATTTATAACGTATACTGTATATAGCTCTATGTACCATGTTCGAAATGCCAGTAACGTGGTAAAGTCCAAGTCGCCAGTTGGTATACGTACATGTTCCAAAATGCTCTACACATAATGAGCTTTCAGAAAAATAGGGTGTATAAAATTCCCCCTGGCGTGAGGTTACTCCTACTACCTTACAATCTATTTTTCTATTGTACCGGTATTATATATTTTTCTATATTTTATCCCAATACCCCCATGGATTGCAGAAATAAGTGATATTTGTCATTTTTTTCCAACATATTTCAGCAGATATGTTATATATGATGCAAGGAAGCACTTGAATATGTATGCTGTGCAACATTATATTACTTCAATTTGATAAGTTTATGTTAAAATTATTTTCAAAAATAATTCCAGATTCCGTCGATTTTTGACAAAAATACACATTTTTCGCCTAAAAATTAAGGCATTTTCAAGCATCATACGGTTCGAGACTTTTTTTCTACTTAATTATTGGACCTTTGTCTATCAAAATATGTTACAATGTGTCCTTACTCAATTGTATTAAATTTGTTTCTATATTTTAACCCACTACCCCAAAGGGATTACAGAAATCAGTGATTTTTGTAATTTTTTCCAACATTTTGTTCTTAAATGCCAATATTTGAGCACCTTTGTTATATATTGTGTCTGCAACATTCTATTGCTTCAGTTTGATAAGTTTATGTTCAAACTAATTTCAAAATATAATTCCAGATTCCGGCGATTTTTGACAAAAATACACATTTTTCACCCCAAAATTAAGGCATTTCCAAACATCATGCGGTTTGGGACTTTTTTCTACTTAATCACTGGACCTTACCCTGCCCAAAAAAGGTTACAATATTTCTTGTATCTGTTGTATTAGATATATTTCTAATTTTTAGTTAAATGTCCCCCAATGTATTACAGAAATTAGCGATTTTATTCAATTTTTTATCATTTTTACCCAAAATCTCAATATTTAAGTATCGGATACATACATTATATAGTGGGACACGTAGAGATGCGTTCCGAGAAAGATTATATCAATTCAAATTGGTTCTAATGTATTCCATTCTTTTTCTAAAAAATAATTCCAGATTTCGGCGATATTCGTCTAAACACGCAGTGTTTTCCCCCAAAACTCACTAAAGCCCTAACGCTCAGATGGCACACATGTCTCATTTTGAAACTTACTGTATGTTCTTTCAGAAAATCATACCCTACAAAATTCCCCCTGGGGGAGGGTTTCTCCTACTAGCTCACAGCCTATAACATGCACAATCGCCATGTACACACTTTGGACACCTGGGCACAGCCATTTTTAACCTGGAGGACTTCATTTGAACAAAATGTTCAATATTTGGTAAAGATCAGATATAAAATGGATCTAGAGTGTGTGTTCAAAATTCATAATATGGCATTTTATATAAATCAACGTCCGAAAGTATGGTGTTACTGATCCGATATAGCTGTTTTCCATCCTGCTCGAGCTTCCATTGCTAAGAACACTTTGGCTAAGTTTAATAAATATGAAATAAAAATGAATGAGCTAGAGTGTTCACAAAGCAGACAATGAATCATAACTCTGATATTACTTATTCCATATAGCTGGCCCAGCTTTCATTAATATCACCAATCATGCAATGTTTAGTAAAGAATAAATTGGAAATGAAGGTGATATCGTGTTCACAGTGAAAGATAGAGCATTTTTCAATAAATCAAGTGCCATAGCTATGGTGTTACTAATCCAATATAGCGGGAGTTCGTATTTTTCTGAGAATATTTCAATATCAACAATTTGGTAACGATCAAATAAAAAATGAAGGTGCTAGAGTGTTCACAAGGCAGAATATGTCATGTTCAATAAATCAAGGGCCATAACTACTCTGCTGGATATGCAACATGAATGTGGAAATGGTGTAAAAAATCACCAAACTTGGCATGATTATACTATATGCCAAGCTTGTAAAAAAAAAGTCCAGGAGACAATCATGAGAGGCTCTGTCTCCTTCTTAAATGAGGCCCCAAAGGTGGCGTATGATATCGTCTAAGCCCAGTGATAAGGTGTTACTATTACTGATAAATATGTAGCATTATAATTACTCAAACATAGTTTTACACAAGACTAAAATGTGTAATTAATTAAATATGATGTTATTTAAACATAAAACGCATATATGAGGCCCGTACTTAAAAGTCAAGCCCGGATGAGGCCCGTATTGAGGTTCAAAGACTGACTGATTTTTTTTTGTTGCCATAAATCTTCTTTCTTTTGCCATAAATCAATTTAAATTGTCTATAACCTAGAAATATCTATTAATTTTTTAGCAATAATATTTAAAAAAATGAATATCCTATAACTACAATGTTTATTTCCTCCCTTTGTAAGGAAATGGTTGTTTGATATATTTCAGTTATGTCTCTTTGTTTAAAATTCGCCATTAACCACACGTTTTGCAGACGACACTGGCAGTGTTTACACAGACGTTATTTACATATAATTATTGTTTCAAAGGTGGCCTGACAAGGAAACTATAGTTGATATGATTCTTACTGGGAGAGATATATCACAGGAGACAGAAAGTGATAAAAATGTGTCTGACGCTGTCTCCACTATTACTCAGTTGTTGGTGTTTAATGTAATCAAACGCCAAAGAGTGCTATCCCTTTAGGGCTTTTAATCCATGGGAATACCAGAAACAGCAGTTAATGGACAAATTACATGACAAAGGACTGTCTGTATCGTACAATTAGATCATACAAATATATACATACATAGCAAATACCGTGATAGATGACTATGAAAGAACCGGAATTGTGTGACGCCAAATGTCACAAATGGGCCTTACACGACTGGAAACCTTAACAATATAGACCATAACCCAATATCAGTAACGTCAAATGATGCTTTTCGAGGAACAGCCATCTCGCTTACACAACATGTATATGAAAATCTTGAGGATTCTGAATCCAATTGCCTCAAAGTATGATCACCACAGAGACAAACCGTTACAAAGTATCTTCCAAAAAAGTACTTAGATGTACCACCGACAGCGTTTAAGACTAACACTCCGCAACCCACAGTGGTTTACGGATGTGAACCTCCATTACATTACAGACTGGCTAGAACATGTTAAAAATAACAGTGGCAAGTCAACAATAGGCAAATATGATTTCTTTTCATGGTCAGCATACTTTGCACAAAAGCAGGTACTTGATCCAAGACCACCAGTGATAACAACACTCCTCCCGTTGTTTCGAGATTCTTCTCACACAGCTGCAATGGTGAAGCGCGGAATGACTATCATTAAAGATGCAACAAGCTTGAAGAATCAAGGTCAGATTCCAGTCATTACAGTAGATCAACCTTTGTATGTGTTGGCCAAAAAAACACAATGGTTATGGCCTGACCAAAATGGCGACGGTATGTATGTTGGTTTGATGGGTACGTGGCCTTCACATTGAAATGGCATTTCTAAAAACCGTAGGAAGTGGCTGGATAACTGCGTTAACATCGGCATGTATAGTGACCACGGGCCGAGCAGAACATGTGCAAAAGGGATCAAATGTTCCAAGGGGTCAGTGGATTCACCAAGTGATGTCATCGGCTCTATACATCTTACTCTCTCATGCATATACATCCTACATGGAAGGTGGAGTCGAGGATGGAGATCAACCTATGTCGTTTGACGAATGGATTAACAAGTCGGCACAAGATTACCCCCAACTTGACTACTGGAACATGACTATGCGGCTTCAACTGCTATTGCTGAAGTTCCTCCAGTCCCAGAGGGAGATCAAGTGCATGAACAGCTAAATGCAGTGATTAAAGGTGATAGGTGGGGGTGGGGGTGGAGGGGGATGGGGGTATTGGCATAACCTAAAACCCAGAAACGTTAAAACGATGGACAGTAGCGGCCCCGGGTTATTGGCATAACCGAAAACCCAGAAACGTTAAAACGATGGACAGTAGCGGCCCCTGAAAATACCAGAATATTGTCAGAAGTTGAAAACAGTGAAACGTGTGAAGATGAGAAACATCACGATCAAACTGCAAGTACGCAGAAGAGATTTTCTAGTCAGGTGTATACTCTGTTGAACACGATAGAAGGAATTGGGAACCCATTTCTGGAAAAGTCGAAAGACTTACTAACATTGGACTCGAAAGTTATGATGACAATCGAATGCAATAGGATCTGTGAGACAAGCGGAAGACAAAGGTAGAAAATAGTATGATAATTTTATATCAGAGAACATAGGCAATGAGACGTCATTCTATGAACCGCTCACCAAAACCAACCTACCCTTATTTCGTAATAAAGGACAAAAACAGTCGTCAAAGAACAAAGATAAAACGAAGACCATGAAGACAGACATAGACTTGTTCTCTAGAATGCATATAGTCTGCCAAAATAGAGATGAGGACCTTGATAACTTCTTCGCTCATGAAAATCACAATCGGCCACCAGCACTGGCTGAGAACAATGAAATGAGATTCGGTAGCAAAAAACACAATTAAGAGAATAAAGCAGCAGACTCGGTTTTATTGAGTCTGTTCATGAGAAGTAATGAAAAAAGCAACGCCTCTCACGCCCACTAGCACCGGCTTAAGCGGTATTCTACTTCAAAGCCACCTATATTGGGCTCGTTGGTCCCAAAAGACCAGTAAACATAACACTACTGATTCGTAGCACGGGGAGACTTTTTACAGCCGCCACACTGCACAAAACGAACGCTAGCAATCCGATCTATTGGAACCACTTGAGAAATTATGTGTTAAACCCAGTGAATGCCCAGCTGTTGATTGTATAATCCTTGACGGAGCGGTTGTAGTTCAATCACTCGACCCACATAAAGCCAACGACAGATAAAAACATTCGAAGACTATGCCAACAAAGTATTTCTGCCGTACATCCCAAAAAAGCTAGACCAGTATCAAGACTTGACGTTTTATGGGATGTATATCGAGATGACAGTTTGAAGGCCTATACAAGACAGACTAGAGGTAGGGGAGAGTCTGTGAAAGTCTTATCTACAACCATGATCCCTCAGAATTGGAAAACATTTCTTCGACATGACAGAAATTATAAACTGGGTTGTATCAGTACCTTTCAGAGTGTGTAGAGGGTTTCGATTTATAATAGGGAAAACTGTCATATCAACACATGGAGAGAATGCCCTGAAGTCTATTGGAGATAGCGAAATAGATGTTGCCGACATACAGCCATGTAACCACGAAGAAGCAGATTACAGGATAATGCTCCACGTGGCGCATGCTTTAAATAGCGGTTGCAAAAACATATATATGCCACTGATACCGACGTAGTAGTATTAGCCATTGCCATTTCCAGTTTATTTGCTACTTCTGATGCATTTGGTCATGCAAAGAATTTCCGATACATACTATCACTTATGATTTCTGAGCGTCTCTGCCCCGATGCCTCTTGGGAACTTCTACTGTTTCATGCAATATCAGGCAGTGATACGGTTTCATCATTTAGTGGCGTTGGTAAAAAGACTGCGTTTAATACGTGGAAGTCTACTCCAGAAATACATGGGCTCTTCAAGCGTTTATCTTCAGCCTCTAAGCAAGTCACTGATGAGGATACTGCATTGCTCGAGAGATTCGTTATTCTCATGTACTCCAGAACATCGGCTTTTCAAACTGTCAACGCTGCCAGGAAACACATGATTTCGTATGGAAATAGACAAATTCCACCATCACAGAGTGCGCTTGTCCAGCATATACTGCGAGCTGTCTTCCAGAATGGTCATATTTGGGGTCAAATGCTCCTTAGGAGGGCTGTACTGCCATCGCCATCTGAGTGGGGGTGGGCTAAAGAATCTGGTAACTGGATTCCGTTCTGGAGTACTCTTCCTGAGGCTTCAAAAGGTTGTCAAGAACTGGTCAAATGTAACTGTAAAGCAACATGCCGTGGACGTTGCAAGTGCAACAAGGCAAAACTTCCATGTACTCAGCTATGCATGTGCAGTGGGCAGTGCAAAAGAGAAAATAACGGTTAAAAGTACATTATGTACAATGTAGGCTAATTTGACATTTTCCAGATGAAACCGGATAACCAATAATAGTTTACTGTTAGGCCTTCGCAGTGATTAAATATTGGAAGAACTGTTAATCAGGGTCTCAATCAATTAAAGTGTACTGCTACTATTTCTCTATTAGGTTTTGTTTGTAAAAATCTTGCAACACAATGTAATTTGATGTTTAGTGTTGAATTGTGTTCAGTGTGTATATAAGTGCATATAACTTTCACTATAATTACAAATTCATGAATATGTGATTTGTATTTTATGTACGTACAAATATATACCCAAGAGGGGCCTCACTTAATGTAATACAACTGTTATAAATGTTAAAATTTCTGTAATGTGTTGTTTCTCTTTGTATCAGTTTTTTACTTTAATGACTGAGAATAAAGAATTGTGTCTGAAAATATTTTTTAATTGCTGGAAAGAATATTACAAAAACACCCCTTTAAGGGCCTCATTTAATTTATGTTTTGGTTGAAAGTGCCATTTTTTATTCATATTTGGAAATAATTGTAACATAAATTAAAGGTAATAGGAATTGAAATTCATTCTTTGTTACAAGGTAATAAACAAACCTCATTTTTGATTATTTTTAAACATTTTAAATACCCTTATTAGGGCCTCAACTACTAGATAATACATGTTGTTATTTAGAGTAAAGACTTAAAATTGCATAAGCAGTGTCATGGCAACATAATGGTAACATAATAATTAAAATGCATACACTTCATTCACGAAGAGAACATTTTATTTAACATACATTCAGTTTTAGTATAAAATTAACAAAAATACCCCTGTGGTGCCTCTATTTCATAAACAGAATTGTGTAAACGTGATTTTATTTTTATTTAGAAGATTAGGACAATGCGATTTATGCATAAATCATTCAGAATATTCTTAATCAATTGGTTGTATATAACAATATTATTATTTTAATAATTGTAGTATATTATTTAAATTTAATATTTAATTCATAATTATGGGTTAAAGGGCCTCTCATGCTTGTTTCCTGTCATTTTTTGAAAGCATATATCTTTAAGTTGATTTGGTCAAAGTTTGGTGCTTTTTACACCTTTCCCTCAATTTGACCTATTTTTGTTGCATATCCAGCAGAGTAAACGATGTTGTTCCTAGTCTGATTTAGCTGGTTTTCAAACTTCGAGCGTTTATTAATATCAACAATCTGAGCATGTTTTGTAAGGATCAAATGCTGAATAAAAGTGCTAGTGTGTTAAAAAGGCTGAAAATGAATTTGTTTAGTAAAACAAGGGCCATAACTCTAGTGTTACTGATCCGATCTGATTGTTTTTCAAACGTTTTTGAGTTTTCAATGCTAGCGACAATTCTTAAATTGTGTAAAGATTAAATTAAAAATGTAGGTGTTAGAGTGTTCACAAGGCAAAAGTTAACGGACAAAGGACGGACGACGAACAACACGTCATCACATAACTGGGCTAAACATGTAAAAGGCATATTTACATATTTAGCTTACAAATACATTTCATTCACTTCTTTGTTCGTGTTTATGACCTGCCAAATGATCAGCAATATATATATTGCGGACTAAATTTCATCGAAATATAGCTAGTTACCTTAAAACGGGTTTTGATTTAAACATATGTTATTGCCATATATGTACAAGTACAATGCAATCGGGTCGGGCCATAAGTGCTAACCACGTTAGTTACGGCCTTTCCCTACCTTAAAACGGGTAAACCATATAACAAATGTAAACGAATTTAAAGTCTCGACTTCAATTTCAGATTTACATAAGAAAATTAGATATACAGATATAGTGAGAAGTGAAACACTTTAATATAGTGTTGACAAGAATACTAACTAATAATTTCCTAAACTTTTCAGGTCCTGTATATATTTGATCTACTTTCTCAAGACTGCAAAAGATGTAACCAAAGCAGTGAATACAAGGACGTCAAAGTCAGCATGAAGAAGATTCTGACAGATCTCGTTAAACTTAAGAATGACAGAGAAAATGATATGAATAGGTTAGAAAAAGAAAAAGAGAACGAGGAAGCAAACATAGCGAACTTTCGGAAGATAAGATGATTGATGATTTGGAGAAGGCTACTACTAATCAATTGAGAGCCAAACACAAAGAGGGCTAAGACAAAATCAACGCTGACATCAAGACGCTTGAAGAAGTCATCACAACTGTGGAAGACAATATCAAACAGCTAGATGAAATGAAAGAGGAAAATGGGTCTGAAATCTTCATCACCATAAAAATCAAGACAATTCTGAGAGATGGAAGTGACGTCATTCTTGATAATTCTAGAGGCGATGGGATCGAAACAATCCAGTTCAACGTCAACAGAAAGATGAAGAATATCTTACAAGTCTTAGTAATTTTGGTGATTTCTTAGGAAGCAGTCAACCAGCACCACGCAGTCCTGAACAACCTAAAAACACGTTGTTCAAACAACAGCCAGATCAAAGTAGCCTTTCTTTTGATAAACATACCACAGGCATTATGTCTTAACAACAGCCGGATCAAAGTAGCCCTTCTTTTGAACAAACCACAGGCACTTCGTCTAAGCAACAACAAGACAAAAATCGCCTTTATTCTGGTAAACAACACGGTCAGTTTAATATGAGCGTGAAAACAGACATGTGGAAGATATGTGGCATATCTGGCTCATGTCAACTCCAGGACGGTACGGTACTTCTTGTTGGCTACACGAATGACAAAATAAAGAGACTGGATGCAAAGTATGCTGTCCTCGACTTCTGTGATGTACTTGGCGCGCAGTATGCCGTGTGTTGCTCTGGTCATATAGAAGTAGCGGTATCATTGGAGAGGGAGAAGAAAATACAATTTATCTCAGTTGGAACCAACTAATCTCATACAACATCATTCAATGTGGATGTTGTATGTCGATGAGTGGCGTATAACTACGGTGAGTCATACGTCTCATGTGGTTGTTATTCTGATGAAGGTCCTGGTCACGTGAGGGTGTACAACACAGCTGGGAAGCTCTTGCATATAATCCAGAATGTCATCTCAGGTGATGCAAATTCAACTTCCCACTACACATCACTACCAGTGCAGATGGATCATTCATCTATATCGCAGATGGAGTCAATGGCGTCATTACTCTTAACAGTAGTAGGCAGGTAATGTCTATCAAGAATATGCGTCGACAACAGAGGTCAAATATTAGTGTCTGGATTATTGTCCGGCAATGTTATCCAGATTGGACGTAATGGTGACGTACTGGATGAGGTCTTAAAGGAATCGGATGTCGTACATAAATACATAAGCGGCATCTCTGGCCCACTTTCAATCTGTTACGATATGAGAAACTCCAAGCTGATCGTTACCATGGAAACCAGTGATTTCATCAAGGCGTTTAACTAAAAAATGGTGTAAGAAACACCACTCTGTTAGTGAACGAAAGCTGATTTACTTTAAGCAATTCGAATAGAATTTCATTATTGATAAATCAAATACAACAAAAGTCCAAACTTATTACAACATACACATCTTACAAAAAAAGTAATATCCAATTCGATCGTTAAAAGACAATAGGTAAATAATTAAAGGGACACACGGCAATCTTGAAGTAGCTTGGAATTTGAATTGCCCTTAAATATAATAATCAAATATCATTTTGACTTTAAACTGCTTGACATAATTAAATAATAGGTAATACTTTTTTTCTTGAGATTGATATGCCAGGTCGGACAATAGTATTCTGTCCACAAAAACACCAGAACCAGTGTTGATGGTTTATTAATCTATATCGCGGATGAAAACAAAGGCGTCATTACTCTGGATAGATCTAGGCTAGGGGTGTCGACGGTGAACTATCCACATCTTAATCATGTACAGGAGTATGTAAACTGATAAATGATATTTCTCCGCGCTGTCGCCAAAGGAGTGACAGAAGAAGGAATGCATGTGTCAAAAGACGATTGGAAAGAAATTCATCACAAAATATATACTATATAGTTTAATTAACATTTTTATCGTGATACGGAAAATAATTCACTCGTGAGAAATATTCTTGCGATATAGAGACTCGTGCGAAAACGCACTCGTTTCTATATTGCAAGAATTTTTCTCACTCGGGAATTATTTCCTGTATCACTTCAACAATGTTAATTAAACTCTATATAATAAACAAACATTGTTACATTTAAGTCAACTGAAGCAAACCTTCTAGGATAAATAAACTGACAAATCAGACAGAATGTTAAATGACTTAATGTGTCGTTTTCGGCCATTTCCAAAGGTCCATTATCATATTTTGTTTCCGTAAACTGACAAACTAGACAGCAAAGTAGTATGACTTGTCAGTAAACTGATAAATGATTCAATTATGAGGTTGATCGTAAACTGAAATATTCACAGTACCAAACGCAATGGCACTGTAGACCCGCACTGTACCACAAACAAAGAGCAAATTAACTATACAAGGAAAAGGACAATACACAACACAACACAAACAGTGGTGAAGACATGGTTTCCGACTTGGAACGGTCAGTAGGCAATATGGCCTGCTGGTTAGCTTAAGTCAATTTTAAGTGTACACAACCTCGCTATTATTCTGTTTTCAGCACTCAAATTAAGAAGACATTTTAAATAAAAGTACATCCAATCAAAAGAAAATCCCTAACAGTAAAGTCCACAGAGAAATTAGGTAACGATACATGTATAGGTTCTTGTAAAGAGATATAAAACACATAATTCAAAATACCTCAGGATGTATCCAGATTGTACAACAACAGCGGTTGCAGCCAAATAAACAACAATCTACTGTACGACCAGAAAACCCGAAGGACGAAGCTTCATGCACCAACCTCCAAGAAGGTGCACTCATGGAGTACCACGAGATTTTCCGGTCATCGCACAAGAGAAAAGTGAAGCGTAGTGACTGACTTTGGAGAAGTCAATCACTAAACGTGAAGTACGATGTAATACTAAAGGATCGTATCCTTTTCTCACGAATTTCCTGATTAAATTTATAGAACAGAACAGAACAGAACATACTTTTATTGACTTGTACGTTAAGTACATCATCATAATATATATACAACAATTACAAAATACATAATTAAATCACGTGTAACATACAAAGTATATTATTTATATCAGCTCTAAAGAGGATGATCTATAAAGTGTTCACACATGCGTTATAGATATTCTATGTGACATCGCACATTTGAGATATAAAGCCAATTTTAAAAGAATCATTTTGTTTTCAGTTTGCAATAATTCGATGAATTTAAACATACTTGGTCTATTACAATAATATTGAGCTATGTATTTCCTCCTTATATCGGAGTAACATGGGCATTTTAGAATGAAATGAAACTCATCTTCAATATCTTGAGTATTACAATATTGACAAAAACGTTCATTTCTTTCAATCCTATTGATACCATACCGACCTGCTTGAATTCTTAGAGAATGTGACGATAACCTTATTCTACTTACTAAACTTCTTAAATCGCATGGCAATACATCTAAGTATATTTCATAATGAAAATGATTTTTCACATTGTTATACAAATCTAAGACACCAGAATTTTGTTTATCTGCATACCACTTTTGCAAAAAACAATCGATTATTCTTTGTTTGAATACTCATACAAATGACCTACAAACAACTGTATCAGGGTTATCCCATACCCAATTGAAACCATATTCATACAGTAACGTTTTAACATTAGATAACCAGTTCTTTTTGCCATTAACAAACTCGTCATACGCCATATTATAAACCTGTTTCAATATAATATTATCAGTATTTAACAACTAAAACCAATACTTAACAATTTTAACATATCGTGAAATATACAAAGGATAACGTCCTAATTCACCGTAAACAGCAGCTGTACAAGTACTTACTTTAACATTTAATATTTTCTTACAAAATTTTAAGTGTATTCTTTCAATTTCTTTAGACTTACTAAAGCCCCATATTTCCGATGCATAACCCAAGACTGAGCCAACAAATGCATCAAAAAGTTGACAAAGTAATTTAGGTTTAAGTTTATATTTACGACAATTTACTAATAAAACATTAAGGGCTTTCAAAGCTTTACCAACTAATTGTTCTTGGTTAAGTGAAAAATTACCAGTATAATTAAACACGGTACCCAAATAATTAAAATCATCAACTACTTCTAATTTACTGTTATTATAAGTGAATTCCTCATTTGGTAATAGTCTACCTCTTTTCCTAAAAACCATAACTTTAGTTTTAAGCGTATTCACTTCAAGACTCCATTTTTTACAATAACAATTTAACAAATCGAGGCTACTCTGTATTTCTTCTGGTGAATTTCCAAGGATAACCATATCATCAGCAAAAAGTAGTAACATTAAAACAATATCACCTATCTTTAAACCAGAATTTATATCTTGTTGCAAAAACAACTCTAAGTCTTCAAGAAATAGAGAAAATAAGATTGGAGAGATTACCTCCCCTTGACGTAAACCTACAGCATATTCGAAGAATTCAGAATAAGTTTGACAAGACCTGACACAAGACTTTATCTTTAAATACATATCTCTTATTATTCTGCACATTTTACCTTGAATTCCCTGGTTATATATTTTTTTAACCACAATGCATTTCTATAAATACAGTCATATGCTTTTTTAAGGTCAACAAATACACAATACAACCTTTTATTCTCGTTTACATATTTCTGAATAACGGTTAACAACACAAATAATGCATCAACAGTAGATCTTCCTTTTCTAAATCCAAATTGTGCATCGGACAGTGTATTATTTTCATCACAAAAGGTAACCATGCGTTTACATAATATCGATGTAAACAGTTTAGATAAACAGCTAACTAATGTAATACCCCTATAGTTGTTTACATCATTTTTATCTCCCTTTTTATGTAACGGTATCATGACACCCTCTGTCCATTTTAAATTTATAAAGCGGTCAGGAAATCCGTCAAATCCCTTTAATTTCCGAAGTTTATAAATCACATCTCCATAGAATAACGGTTGTGATATTCCTAGTCGCAGAAAAGAGTTTAGGTCAATGTTGTACGTCTCCAGCAGGCCTTCGTTTCGGCGATCTACGCAGTTTCTGATAATAAAAACCTCTCTGAAGAAGTTTATTTGTAAGAATTTGATTTCGATAATTGAAATAATTAACAATGTAACATGCCCTAGCAAAACGAATAAGCTGTAGGTAAGTCGACGATAAGTTGTATGGTAGGCTGTAGTGAGGAATAAATAGATTGTACCGTTAATTTTCGTAATTAACCAAAAGCTCGACCAAGTTAATATATGCGTTGTGAGGTTGACTGGCATGGTAATAATAGGTACAGGTAATGTTCATGACTTATCTCCGGCTTAACCTACTACCTAAAGGCATAGTGAGGTTGGTTGTGGCAAGAATGAATAATTCTTCCATCGCAAATGAATTCGAGAAACAAATGAGAGCTTCCGTGATCGAGGGATTAAGTCGTTGCGCTTTAAACCTTCTAGCCTCTTACCGCTGCGGGTTCGAATTGCAATGGGATCTCAACTTGTAAGTGTGACACTGTCGATTCTTACGCATGGTCCGAGGTATACAGTACTGGTTCTACTTAGGAAATACGGGGTGGTCTGTCTCTAAGACAAAAATTCCACCGTCAGATATGGCCAAACATGTGCTAACAAGAGAGAAACGCCTGGTGGCGTTAAAGCCGGGTTTTCCAAAATGTGAACGATGAGTGCCTGTGTGTTTGGTGAAACTATTTAATAGAGCTTTTCTAGATAGATTGTATTTTTGGGAGTGTGAGGATGCTTTAATGTTGAAAACCTAGTTTTCATTTTTGGAGATAGTATGTCATAGTGACCTAGTTTTCAGGGTATGGGCAGTGCTTGATGAGAGGAATGTGCATTTAAAGTTTGAAGAAGATCGGAAATGGTAATGCTAAGATATATAGAAAACACAAAATGTGGACGCCCTTCCGGTTTACGCAAATCTATAAGCCGATTTCTTTTCTCAAAATCCCGGCTAAATATAACGTAAAGCGCCATTCAAACAAAAACAAACAAAAAGAAACGTATGTCAATCTAATATTTTGAGCTGAAAAGTTTGTTTGATTTGTTTGAATAATATTTACGGCATTTTTACCATAGGTTAGGCCATATATGACGGGCGATCTTTTTGAAGTAGAGGCAGATCACCCACTTATTGCTGGGTAGAACCAGTACTGTATACCTCCCACCATCCGTAAGAATCGATAGTTTCTCACTAAGTTGAACTCGGCAGTGGGATTACAATCCGCAGCGGTGACAGGCGAGAAGGGTTATAACGGAACGTCGTTAACCTCTTGATCACGGATGTGCTGAGCTGAAGAGTATGATGTATGACACTGTATCATATATACAATATATATGTATTGTTTTGTTTATATATTCGGAGTTCTCTGCCATTTTACATAGCAGTCGGTTATAATTGTTGCAAATGCTTTGTTTATATATTCGGAATTTTCTGTTTAAATTGCATAGCAGTGTGTTTATAACTATTGTAAATTAATGTATACGAATGATAATGTATTGTTTTGTTTATATATGCGGAAGGTTCTGTTTAATTTCCTCGGTAGAACCAGTACTGTACACCTTACGGGTGGCGGGAGGGGTACAGTACTGGTTCTATCTAGGGAAAGTGGGTGGTCTGCCTCCACCACAAATAGCGACCGCCATATATAAAGAAAGATAAAAATATCGGACAGGGAAAGCAGCATTCAAGGACGACAGTCAACCACAAAATACAAAAACAAACACGCAAACAGACAAACGAGAAGGCAAAAGTAATAAAAAATGCAAACGACATCACAAACACAAAAGGGTTGACTACCGCCTTGGAACGGACAGTGGCAACAAAGGCCACTGGGGGGTTTAAACCGGTTCTAGGGCGCACCAAACCACACACTTACCCTACTGTCAACCCATTAAAACAGGACAGTGTAAATAAAGAAATCCCCGCCATGATCTAATCTCTAACCAACAAGGCATAATCAATAGGCAATATAAGTAAAACACAAATATGCTCGTGTAAATATAATACAAAAAAAACAATAGCATAGAAAGCCACAATGAAGGTACTCAATGACTTGGCAGAAGCCAGAGCAACAAGAGAATAAACCATTAAGGGCACGACAGGAAAGATCATAGACAAACATCAAACGCCACCGTCCCAATGGGCTTTAGGTAGGCGTCATCATAGGGTCCACAGCCTGTCCTGTCATCCTACAATTAAAGAGGAAAGCATAGTGGCGAACTGTAAAAGTGTCCACCACCAAGCATGCAGTACGTTGCAAAATGATAGGGTCATAACCTCTTTTGATAAACGTTTTAACAAGTTTAACAAAGATAGTATGAAAGTGATCATGACCAAGAATCTTACGAAGTTTATAAATCATATCACCATAGAAGTCAGGTTGTGATAGTCCTTGTCGCAGAAGAGTCCTTAAATTACTTTTATATTTGGAAAGAATATCAGGGTTACGATAATAAAATTTTGCAAAGGTTTTACGAAGTTTATGGTAACGGTAGCCCTGATTGAGTAGCTTTTAGTAATACAAAGATTACGAATATTAAAGTCCTCAACTCGAGTACAAGCTCTTGAAAAACGAATAAGTTGGGACACATACTCCCCATAAGAAGTTGCTCGGGGAACATCCCCATCCAAGTGGGGTAATTAACAATGTCAAAATTAAAATCATCTCTCTTGTCATAGATTTTGCTAATTATTTCACTATTTTCAATCGAGAGATCTAAATCAAGAAAAGAATCGTTATTATCAGATATATTAGCTTTATTAAGCTGAAGTTCTTTAGGATAAATATTATCAACCATAGTTGGAAATAAATGGTTGTCAATGTTCAGTATGTCATCCAGATACCGAGAGGTGTCATTAAAAGCTTCAATAACATCTGCCTGGGTATCTGTTGAAAGACTCAACATGAAATCCCTTTCATAGCAAAATGAAAATAAATCTGCGAGAAGTGGTGCAAAGTTCGTACATAATGTATTGATTTGTTTATATATTCGGATTTTGCATAGCAGTCGTTTATAATTATTGCAAAGTAATGTATACAATATATAATGTATTGATATGTTTATATATTCGGATTTTGCATAGCAGTCGTTTATAATTATCGCAAAGTAATGTATACAATAGACAATGTATTGTATGTATACAATAGACAATGTATTGTTTTGTTGATACATTTGGAATTTTCCCTTCCATTTTACATAGCAGTCGTTTATAATTATCGCAAAGTAATGTATACAATAGACAATTTATTGTTTTGTTGATACATTTGGAATTTTCCCTTCCATTTTACATAGCAATCGGTAATAATTATTGCAAAGTAATGTATACAATAGATAATGTAATGCTTTGTTTATATATTCGGAATTTTCTGTTTAATTTGCATAGCAGTCTGTTTGTAATTATTGTTAAGCAATGTATACACTTGGCCAGCTATTTTTTTGTTTATATATTAGAAATGTTCTGTTTTGCATAGCAGCCGGTTATGATTATTGTAAAGTAATGTATAAAATAGATAATGTATTGCTTAGTTTTTATATTCGGAGTTTCTCTTCTACTTTGCATAACAATCGGTTAATAATTATTGTAAAGAAATGTATACAATAGATAATGTATTGTTTTGTTTACATATTCGGAGTTCTCTGTCCTATTTGAATTTTGAATAGGAAGTGGTTAATGTATACAATAGGTAATGTTTTGCTTCGTTTTTATATTCGGAGTTTCCCTTCTACTTTGCAAAACATTCGGTTTATAATTATTGTAAAGAAATGTATACAATATGTCGATTTGTAGGCGGGTCCTTATTTGTAATTTCATGTTCACCAGCTCATATCGATATCGGTGTTTAAGAGATAATATTTAAGGCAGGAAATAATTTACCATTGGGACGTCCTACTGGTTAGAAGGCGGAGGCACTATAATCCACACACACACACACACACACACACACACACAGAGTTTCAGCGCGTCTGTCTTGCCTTCAGGAGGTTGTTGGTTCGATTTCCCTGGCTACGATACCACTAGCCGCATCATATAAAAGACTTAAACAATGGTGTCACTCTTGCCTGGAGAGCGAATAATGGGAAGTGTTATGACTGGTCGGCCCGATGTCAGAATAATGGGCTGGGTAGGGTATCATTCTTCCCGTGGCTCTAATGGTAGAGGGACTCTAATCCTAAGAATTAATTACACTCACGAGGAGGAGGAACAAACATTTTTGCTTTTGGGTTAGAAGCCATCCCGTTACAACTTCAAATGTAGATTTTCGGCGCCAGCCGTTTGAGCTGACTTTTGGCCTCGCAGGAGGTGTGTCTGTGTAAGCCTATCAAAACTCGAATTGAAATCGATACAGAAATTATGAAAGCCTACAGTGTTTATTAAACTGAATGCTGATTGGCAAAATTTGGCTACACTATGCAATGTTGATTGATGAATGCATTCGCCATCTACACGTTGACCAGTGTGGTCAAGAGTGTTTATATATTTATATTGTTTCGGGTTAGTGTCATATTTATGTTTTAGTTTGTACTCTGAAATATTGTATTAGTTTAAAAGATACTTATGAATAAGTTAATAACCATGTATTTTACAACTCATTCCTTCGTGCCATCAATGTATGCTATGTGTTCACCATTTGTGTATTTATGACATAACGGTGTGCATTCGCCATCTACACGTTGACCAGTGTGGTCAAGAGTATGTGTAAATAAATATGAACTATATATCGAGGATATACATGTACATACTGTTACAGTTTCTGTATTAGCCAGTCTCAAATCAGAATTGAACCACCGACCACAATATTATAAAGTAATGAAACGTAGTACAATAACAAGAATAGTATAATAACTCAACCGGCTGAAGCCGTCCGTGATACAAGCCCATGAGGAATTCAAGTCCATGGGGAACAACTCTACTTCTGATAACTCTACTTCTGATTAACTATGGACCAATTTCAAGGACATTCTAACAACTCTAATGAAGCGACACATCCCTACCAAACTCTTAAGTGGCAAAAAGATAAAGAAGCCAAGAATCAACAAGACAGTCAGATCCCAGATCCGAAAACGAAATCGACAGTTCAAAAAAATGAAGTCAACCAAAAACGAGTCAGACATCAGAAAATACAAGGAAAGTAAAAAAAAAAGTGTACAAAAGGCAGAACGTCAATCTTACTGGTCCTATATAAACAACATCTTTGAAGTAGGAGACCCAGAAGATGATCGACCCTGTAAATAATAACGCTTCTGGAGCTACATCAAGTCTCTGCGAAAATAAACAACTGGTATAGCCCCACTCAAGGACCATGGGCGCATGCTCAACACCGCGAATGACAAGGTGGATATATACTCAACAGACAATATCAGTCAATGTTCACACATGAAGACGATGACCAGATTCCAAAAAATTGAGGGCACTCCACTCCCTGATATGTAGGATATCATCGTGTCTGAGGAAGGTGACAGTAAATTGTCGCATCGTGTCTGAGGAAGGTGACAGTAAATTGTCACAGAAGACCAATCAGGCCCAGACATGATACAGGCACATATACTAACAGATTATTTTTTTCCGCAGTGTTCAAGAAGGGTCAGCGTTATGAGGCCTCCAACTACCGCCAGGTTTCACTGGCCTGTCTTTGTTTAAGATGTTGGAACATATCGACATGGTCATATTTGACTTTTCAAAAGTATCTGACCGTGTTCCGCACCGAAGTCTACTCAGAAAGCTACATCACTATGGCATCAGGGGCAGCACCCATCGCCAGATAGAGACCTTCCCTTCAAACCGTTCACAACAAGTAATCATCCGACAGTGTACCAGTCATAAGCAGCGTTCCACAAGGTATAGTCATGGGCCCCTTGCTCTTCTTCTTCTTCATTAATGACTTACAAGAAAACATCTGTTCATATTAACAAGACTATTTGCCGACGACTGCATCGTATACAGGACCAAAAGAAGCACCACAGATTGTAAAGCACTCCAACAGGATCTACACACATTAGCTGCCTGGGAACACAAGTGGGGCAAGGAATTTCATCCGCAAAAATGCAGCACCCTCAGCGTAACAAGATCACGCAACCCAACCAGATTCCAACATAGACTCAAAGGCCATGTCCTAGAGCTACGAGACAGCACCAAATATCTAGGTGTCGACATTCAGTCAAATCTTTCTTGGAAGAACCACATTGATCGGGTCACCAAGAAAGCTAACAGCATGTTGGGCTTCCTGTGACGAAATCTAAAGTCCAACAACGAGGAGACAAAGACGAATGCCTACATCAGTATGGTTAGGTCTAACCTTGACTACTGTGCTATAGTATGGAGTCCCCACCACAAAGATCAGATACGGAAAGTCGAGCCACTCGTTATACCACAGATACAGGAACAGCAGCAGAGTATCAAACATGCTTGAACATCTGAAGTGGGAACCTCTTGAAAGCAGGAGATCCAAATTACAATTGACCCTGCTTTACAATGTGGTTAATGACCTAGTCGACATACCAACATGCGACTACTTAACCCCATCCACAGCTAGGACCAGATCAGCCCATTCAAGAAGTACAGACAGTTTTCAACCTCTTCAGATGTCTACAAATACCGTTTCTTCCCCCAGGACAGTACCCATGTGGACCTCTCTTCCAGGTGTAGCATACCCATTGCAACACAGGGATTGTCGGCCTGGGGACACAGGAAGTGTCGCCTGGGGTATTGCATAATGGCGGTCAATAAATAATTCTCATTTCTTTGGTAAAAAAAGGCATTTTCACTAATTTAAAGTGCTATCTTTGGTTTATATCACATTGTTGATATATTTGTTACATTTTTCAAGCATTGTCACAATATTTTGGCATCTTAGTGTTTTTGTTTTTAAAGGGAGCATTCATTCATGAGACAAGTTCTTTCTTAGAAGATACATGACCCCCATTTTACTGTGGATTTTTTGGCAG
Source organism: Cyrtodaria siliqua (assembly GCA_037043455.1). NCBI lineage: Eukaryota > Metazoa > Mollusca > Bivalvia > Adapedonta > Hiatellidae > Cyrtodaria > Cyrtodaria siliqua. Next base: position 47,151 of record JAWPHD010010931.1, on the reverse strand, counting down.
CATATGTGTCATTTGTGATGAGAATGTAAGTTATTCATTTTTAATTTGGGCCTAGATATGAATGACAACATGGCATTTAAAGTTTAATTCACACAGAACTCAAATCAATGGGCGTGTTACCCCTCCAGCCACCGCGGCTGAGACTCCCTCCTTGGTATCCTTCAATGGGTGAGCTACTCACGCTCTCCTACTGTCAGAGCCCATTCCAGTTGCCAAGTAGGTCATAGAGCTAGAGCTATGCCGGCGGGGACATATGGGCCCTGGTACCGCCACGGAAGCCAGATTGGTTAAGTACTCGATGGGTGAAAAGCGATTGGGAACACTTTCTTCTTTAATTCTTTTTTTTTTATTATTATGTATACCCCTCCCCCACACCGTATTTATGATTGAATTTATTATAAATTTGTTAAACCCTCTATTGGTCCGTGTATTATGTCTTATGTATTTCTTTATTTTACTCTATATGTCTATCATCTCTTTTATTTCATCTTCTTAGCATTACTAGTGAAGTCATTTCCGTTGAGTTATATCATAGATCCATTATACACTACCTGTATATCCATGGTTATATGGCCACAGATGACAGTTCAACGCACACATGTAGATGTAGATGTCTCGTCGCAGAGCTAGCTTTTATGGCGATATCGGTACGCCCCCCCCCCCCGCCCCCCCCCCCGCCCACCACCCCCCTCTCCCCACCAAGAATCGAAACCACGACCTCTGGGTTGAGAGGCAATACTTTCTACTTCAGCACGCTTTCTCTCATTAGCCTGCTTGTTGTTGTATTTTTTTACATTTTGGTAATTTTGAATCATTGGACTCATAAATATTTTTGATCTGAGTTCTTCAGACGTTTACAATAAGATATTTACTTCCGGTTCATTGACATGTAAACAAACAAATACTTTGCAAACAAACCGATTAAATACCAGTTATCTAACACAATGCTTTTTCTCACCGAACATCGGAGATGAATTGTAGATAGTTTAGTTATTGAAATGAAAATGACAAAATGCTGCTTTTGAAGATCTATATTTGGGTATGTTTCATGACAACTTATTTGACACCAATCTATTTTTAGCCATCCAATGCGTTGAATATAAAATCTTATGACGTCAAACATGGTGAAAATGATCACAATGAAAGAAAAACAGGAAACAACAAGATGTCTTTGTTAGTTGTTCATCTGTGGTATGTAAACTTTTATTTATTTGTAGAGTAAAACAGTGGCAGTCACTGGAAGGGTTCCAGTTCACTTGAGGTAAATGAAGGGGGTTAATCAAAACAACAACATTGAGAAGGTCAGTGTTAGTCCTCAAATTTCTAAATTGTATGTTTTTTTGTCCTCAGATTCATGATTAGTCAGTCAGCTGTTTAGCTGCATGACGATGGCCGACTTCCTACTTGATGGATATTCGTGCAATTTTATTTAATATCGCTTTCCTGGAACAGGAAATCATATTCGTATGCGACTGTGCAGGGCTGTACAAATATATTTTTTTTAGAGTCCAGGGCTATTGACCTTAGCAAAACTGAGCTTCGACTTTCATGAACAAGTTGGATAAATGACAGGATATGAGGCCCCACAACCCCCATCCCACCCGCCAACATATCTAAGGGAGCTAATTAAGGGAGGTAGTAAAGAAACAGGTGGTAGTGGGGGATTACGTGCCGTCTGCCTGTGATGTGGAAAACGTAATAAAAAAAATAATAATAATAATAATAAAATAAATATTTTTGTATTATCATTGCTTTAATTAATAACCAGTGTTTTTTTATGTGTTTTGTGAATGCAGCCTCACAGTGCCCATGCCATTGTTAAAAATAGCGGGATTTTTCTAGAAATTGTGAAAATTGTAAAATATTATAACAAAAGAGAAATAAACTTTTTTCACTTTTATTTTCACAGTTTAATGTCCCTTGGTTTTAAGTTTTGTTTTTGGGAAATACAGACTAGTTTTGACACCAGCTTATATTAAGACTAGTATCCTTACTGGTCTGTATTTACCCAGATTGTGAATTTTTTGGATATACTTGTGAAAAAAGGATACTTTTTGGAATTGTGAATTAGGCATAAAATAAAACACTGATAACACTCATCACTACACTGTATTTGTGTTTAATATTTTTTATCACTTTAACTTTACGATATTTTAAGACAATTTCAGCGTAAATATTTGACGTAAATCCAGATACGGCAGTTGTTATTTTGGACGCTTAAAAAAACACTAATTTTACTTTGCGTTTTCCAGATGTTATTGTCATCTCGACTGATCAGAGATCAGCGGATCCATCCGTCTGTCTGTCCGTAAACTTTTATTTGTAGCGACTACTCCTCTGAAACTACTGGATGGATATTCATGAAACTTTACAGAAATGTTGCCCATGAAGTCTAGTTGATCCTAGCAAAAATACATGTTGATGTGAAATCCAAGATGGCCGCCAAAGCTAAAAATAGATTTTTAAAATACAAGTTTGTAGCGACTACTTCTTGAAAACTATAAGTGATATTGATATGGGACTTTTTCTAAAATGATCAGCATGACATGATGTTGGTCCTTGTCAAAAATCGTTTTGATTCGACGTTAAACATGGCTGCCAGTGGCCATCTTTGTTTACATAGAGTTATATAATAAAAACTTGTAGCGACTACTCCTCTGAGACTACTTGGCAGATTTTCATGAAACTTTACAGGAATGTTGCTCTTGACGTGTAATTGATCCTAGCAGAATTTCAGGTTGGCCAGAAATTCAAGATGGCCACCACAGCTAAAAATAGTTTTTTTAAAAAATAAGTTTGTAGCGACTACTTCTTGAAAACTATAAGTGATATTGATATGGGACTTTTTCTAAAATGATCAGCATGACATGGTGTTGATCCTATTCGAACATTATTTTGATTCGACGTTAAACATGGCTGCCAGTGGCCATCTTTGTTTACATTGAGTTATATAGTAAACACTTGTAGCGACTACTACTCTAAAACTACTTGACGGATGTTCATGAAACTTCACAGGAATGTTGCTCTTGATGTCTAGTTGATCCTAGAAAATTTTCAGGAAAGGCGGAAATTCAAGATGGCCGCCACGGCTAAAAATAGATTTAAAATAAATAAATTTGTAGCGACTACTTCTTGAAAACTGTATATTGATATGGGACATTTTCTAAAATGATCAGCATGACATGATGTTGATCCTTTAAACATGGCCGCTAGTGGCCATCTTTGTTTACATAGATTTATATAGTAAAAACTTGTAGCAACTACAGTACTGCTCTGAAACTACTTGACAAATATTTATGAAACTTTACAGGAATGTTGCTCTTGATGTCTTATTGATCCCAGCATTTTTTTAGGTCAGCCGGAAATTCAAGATGGCTGCCATGGCTAAAAATAGATTTTCAAAATACAAGTTTGTAGCAACTACTTCTTGAAAACTATAAGTGATATTGATATGGGACTTTTTCTAAAATGATCAGCATGACATGATGTTGGTCCTTGTCGAAAATCGTTTTGATTCGACGTTAAACATGGCTGCCAGCGGCCATCTTTATTGAAACTACCTGAAACTACTCGACGGATTTCCATGAAACTTCACAGGAATATTGCTCTTGATGTCTAAATGATCCTAGCAAAATTTCAGGTCGGCCGGAAATTCAAGATGGCCGCCACGGCTAAAAATAAATTTTCAAAATACAAGTTTGTGGCGACTACTTCTTGAAAACTATAAGTTATATAATGAAAACTTGTAGCGACTACTCCTGTGAAACTACTTGATGGATTTTCATGAAACTTCACAGGAATGTTGACCTAGCTATCAAAAATAGAGCTTCAAGGTCATTGACCTCTTGTTTTAAGTGGATTGTATTTTTTTACATTTTTACAAAAACTAAGAGTGAGAACCAAAAAATAAAAAAACTCTGGCCAAATATTTTTAAGCTTATGGTAGAATGATAAAGAAAAATGAAGTCAGAATGGCATTTTATTAATAAATTCATATTCTTCTGTTATTATAATGGCGAACACTCATACTTGAACATGACCAGTACTAACACATGGCCATGGTCGAACACACAACCTGTCGATCTGGAATACGATGCTCTACCACTAGACCACACACTCCACTTTTATAGTGAATACTCATTCATGTATCGCGCTGGTGGCATGGTATTCAAGCATCCACCTCGCCTGAATAAGTTCATTGGTCCAATCCTTAGCTATGTAATACTACAGGGATGGTCCCCACAGAAAATTGTGAAGGCATGTTGTTCTGACATTACATTTAACAAACTGGGCTTGAAAAAATATTGCCTATTAATGGCAAAATAACATACTTTGATGATTTTGGTGCAAAAGGAACAAGAATCACCATAAAAATTCTATTTTTCTTCTTTTTAAATCTGTTATTCATGAACATTAAGAATGACTTAAGGCATGTTGCTCTGATGAAGGCATGTCGTTTTTCTTTTCCAGGAAGGCATGTTGCATGTGACATGCCTTATGACCCTGGGGGAAACCCTGATACTAAAGACTACATAAAAATGGTATTAGTACTATAGTAGTTACTTTGCTTCAAGTTCTGCATATAAAGGCATGGGCGTAAGAACGTTTCAATTATTGGGGGAGGCCAAATTTTTTGAAAAAGCTATTTGACAATCAGAAAAATGTTTCAATTATGTGGTGTGTGAGGGGGGAGACCAACATTTTTGAAAAGCAAAAAAAAAAGGAAAAAACGTTATCCATGCTCAGTTACACCTAAACATACAACATTATATAAGGAAAAAAGTACTTTTTGACGTGCACCCTTTTTTTCTTCAAATTATTAGGGTTTATTGCTGGTTTTACTACATAAACTTTATCTAGACTATTTGTCTGAATTTCAACGAACTTTGCGGGATGATCAGTACCAAGCCTAGTTATGCATGCCATCGCTGTATTTTGGTTGAACAATTTTTGGCTGAGTTATGGCCCTTTAAAGGTTTTAATACACAAATTTTGTCCGGACTAGTTCTCCTGAACCCTGGCCGGATTTCAGTGAAACTTTGCAGGGATGATCAGTACCGGGTCTAGCTGCGCATGTCGTTCGCCGTGTTCTGGTTTATTGATTTTTGCAGAGTTATAGCCCTTTAAAGATTTTGATAAACACATTTATCAAGACTAGTGTTATGGTTGAATGAGTTATGCCTAATATATACAAACTTTATCCATACAATTTCTTCCTGAACCCCTGGCTGGATTCCACTCTGTTAATCAGTATATATTTTATTACTTTTTAATTGCAGATTGCAAATTCAGGACAAACAAGCTTTTGTCTAAACAGAAATCAAAGAACATGGCAAGTATTCCAAAGAAGGCAAATTCCAGCTCTGGTTCCCCACATCTTCAGCATAGAGAAGAGTCATGTTCCCCATATCTCCAGCATAGAGAAGAGTCTGGTTCACCACATCTCCAGCATAGAGAAGAGTCTGGATCCCTGCATCTCCAGCACAGAGAAGTGTCTGGTTCCCCGCATCTCAAGCATAGAGAAGAGTCTGGTTCCCCGCATCTCCAGCACAGAGAAGAGCATTTAAAGGTACTGGTACTGTAAGGAATAAAAATAAGAGAAAAAGTTTGTGCTCTCTCACTGTCTACGCAATAAAAAATTGCTCACCATACTCAAAATCTTGTTTTCCAATTTCATAGACATATTGTTTCTTTTACCTGCAAAAAGATTTGTTTAATTGCCGGGTCATTATCACTTCTGTTGGCAATGATACAAAATGGTGACTCTATTTCAAATGATGTGACTCTTACATGAAACGTCATGACGTCACGTTGGTGACGTCGCCTTATTCTAGCGTGAAATGAAATACAGTCATTGAAATATGTCTGAATTAAGCGCATTAATGGGAGGAAAATAATCCATCTTGAGTTTATCCCAGTGAGATAGGTAAATCGCATCCTCGGGATCAGAATTGCAACCAGGAACTCGGCAGAGCCTCGTCCCTGGTTACAGATCTGACCCTCGGGTGAGATTTCCCTATCTCACATGGATACTCATTATGAATTCTTATATTTTCGAAAAACATTCATTGCATAATATTGTCAGAAGTCAAACAATAAAAAGACCAGTAAAACCAATTGGAATTTATTCCGAGACAGATTAAAGGGACACACGGCAATCTTGAAGTATTTGAAATAGGTGTCTCGATTTATATATCCAGTATCATTTTTAGCTCGACTGATCAGCGATCAGCAGAGCTTATGCCGTGGTGCAGCGTCCGTCTGTCTGTCCGTAAAGTTATTTGTAGCGACTACTCCTCTGAAACTACTGAATGGATATTCATGAAACTTTACAGAAATGTTGCCCATGAAGTCTAGTTGATCCTAGCAAAAATTCATGTTGATGTGAAATCCAAGATGGCCACCAAAGCTAAAAATAGATTTAAATAGATTTTTAGCTCTACTGATCAGAGATCAGCAGAGCTTATGCCGTGGTGCGGCGTCCGGCGTCCGTCTGTCCGTCTGTCTGTCCGTAAACTTTTTTTGGTAGCGACTACTCCTCTGAAACTACTGAATGGATTTTCATGAAACTTTACAGAAATGTTGCCCATGAAGTCTAGTTGATCCTAGCAAAAAGTCATGTTGATGTGAAATCCAAGATGGCCACCAAATCTAAAAATAGATTTTTAAAAAACATGTTTGTAGCGACTACTTCTTGAAAACTATAAGTGATATTGATATGGGACTTTTTCTAAAATGATCAGCATGACATGACGTAGGTCCTTGTCGAAAATCGTTTTGATTCGACATTAAACATGGCTGCCAGCGGCCATCTTTGTTTACATAGAGTTATATAATGAAAACTTGTAGCGACTACTCCTCTGAAACTACGTGACGGATTTTCATGAAACTTCACGGGAATGTTGCTTTTGATGTCTAATTGATCCTAGCAAAATTTCAGGTCGGCCGGAAATTCAAGACGGCCGCCACGGCTCAAAATAAATTTTCAAAATACAAGTTTGTAGCGACTTCTTCTTGAAAACTATAAGTGATATTTATTTGGGACTTTTTCTAAAATTATCACCATGACATGATGTTGGTCCTTGTCAAAAATTGTTTTGATTCAACATTAAACATTGCTGCCAGTGGCCATCTTTGTTTATATAGAGTTATAAAGTAAAAACTTGTAGCGACTACTCCTTTGAAACTACTTGGCAGATTTTCATGAAACTTTACAGGAATGTTTCTCTTGATGTCTAATTGATCCTAGCAAAATTTCAGATCGGCCAGAAATTCAAGATGGCCACCTCAGCTAAAAATAGATTTTTAAAAAAGAAGTTTGTAGCGACTACGTCTTGAAAACTATAAGTGATATTGATATGGGACTTTTTGTAAAATGATCAGCATGACATGATGGTTATCAGAGTCAAACATTATTTTGATTCAACGTTAAACATGGCTGCCAGTGGCCATCTTTGTTTACATAGAGTTATATAATGAAAACTTGTAGCGACTACTCCTCTGAAACTACTAAACGGATTTTCTTGAAACTTCACAGGAATGTTGCTTTTGATGTCTAATTGATCCTAGCAAAATTTCAGGTCGGCCGGAAATTCAAGACTTCTTCTTGAAAACTATCAGTGATATCGATATGGGACTTTTTCTAAAATGATCAGCATGACATGATGTTGGTCCTTGTCAAAAATTGTTTTGATTCAACGTTAAACATTGCTGCCAGCGGCCATCTTTGTTTACATAGAGTTATATAATGAAAACTTGTAGCGACTACTCCTTTGAAACTACTTGGCGGATTTCATGAAACTTAACAGGAATGTTGCTCTTAATGTCTAATTGATCCTAGCAAAATTTCAGATCGGCCAGAAATTCAAGATGGCCACCACAGCTAAAAATAAAAAGAAGTTTGTAGCGACTACGTCTTGAAAACTATAAGTGATATTGATATGGGACTTTTTGTAAAATGATCAGCATTACATGATGGTTATCAGAGTCAAACATTATTTTGATTCAACGTTAAACATGGCTGCCAATGGCCATCTTTGTTTACATAGAGTTATATAATGAAAACTTGTAGCGACTACTCCTCTGAAACTACTTGACGGATTTTCATGAAACTTCACAAAAATGTTGCTCTTGATGTGTAATTGATCCTAGCAAAATTTCAGATCGGCCAGAAATTCAAGATGGCCACCACAGCTAAAAATAGTTTTAAAATAAATAAATTTGTAGCGACTACTTCTTGAAAACTGTAAGTGATATTGATATGGGACATTTTCTAAAATGATCAGCATGACATGATGTTGATCCTTGTCGAAATTAATTTTGATGCATCTTTGTTTACATAGATTTATATAGTAAAACTTGTAGCGACTACTCAAACAGGGTGTGCCAAATAATTTGCTAACACGCTATAAGAGCCATTTCGTGACAAGTGGGTGTCTCTGTGATAATTTGTTTTTACAGATAAAGGTGAAAAAAATACATTTTAGATCATATTTCTTCTATAAATGTATACAAAACATAACAATATTGAGAAAGTAAGAGTTGGAAGTGTTGTTGAGGGATTTTTTTACCTCACCCACTTCTCAAAATATATACTGCTTAAAATAACGTCATGATTTTCCTTCCTTCTAAAAAAATATTCCAGACTCCCCCCCCACCTTGTGCCTAAACCCTGATTTAGGCACAGCTACGTCCCTGAAAGTCTCTCCCCCCCCCCCCCCCCCCACACACACCCCCCACACACACACACACACCCTTGTGCCTAAACCCTGATTTAGGCACAGCTACGTCCCTGAAAGTCTACCAATAATGTAAGACAAGTTAGGTATCAAGGTGCAATACTTAAAAAAATAGAAACTATTGGTTCAGCAGTTTTATTCCAAATGGTTTGTGAATAATCCAAGGGCATAAACATTTGGAATTAATTGTGTGTTTTCATTGACCATCAGTGTATATTACACAATGACTCCATAGAATAATTATTACATCAGGGCTTTCCTCAGCCCTTTAAGACGCGCTACCATGATGCCTTCATTTCAGAAAGTGACCGCCATGCCTTAATGTAGCCGCGATGCCTCAAATTAGTTGCCACGATGCTTAATCTTACCGGTATCATCATTTCAAGTTTCCCCATGGCTTACTTAGAAAAGCTGATTACCGGTACCTTAATCCCTAAATAACAACTGATGACTGTCATTTTCTCCTTCGGGGCAATCAAGATATACACAAAAACAGTTTTTTAACCGATATTTAAAAACAAATTATGCGGGAAGGGGTCACCCCTCACCCTTCCCGTGCCAAACCCCCTACCACCCTGGCAGCCATCCCACTAATGACGCAAAAATGCTACCACTCCTTAAAAGAATCCTGGGGAAAGCCACGTACATGGACCTCAGTTTTAAGTTTTATGTGAATGTCTGGTAAGTTGGGAAATACTTCCAGTCTATAATTAATCGAAAGTCAACCAAGAGCGTAAAGACGCCGATGTTGAAACTGTTTTGCCTCTCAACGCCTCTCAACACTATGCTCTCAACACTATGGGGTTCCAATCTTGCCTCTCAACACTACGGGGTTTCAATCTCGCCTCTCAACACTACGGGGTTCCAATCTCGCCTTTCAACACTACGGGGTTTCAATCTCGCCTCTCAACACTACGGGTTTCAAGTCTCGCCTCTCAACACTATGGGGTTCCAGTCTCGCCTCTCAACACTACGGGGTTCCAGTCTCACCTCTCAACACTACGGGGTTCCAGTCTCGCCTCTCAACACTACGGGGTTCCAGTCTCGCCTCTCAACACTACGGGGTTCCAGTCTCGCCTCTCAACACTACGGGGTTCAAGTCTCGCCTCTCAACACTACGGGGTTCCAGTCTCGCCTCTCAACACTACGGGGTTCCAGTCTCACCTCTCAACACTACGGGGTTCCAGTCTCGCCTCTCAACACTACGGGGTTCAAGTCTCACCTCTCAACACTATGGGGTTCAAGTCTCACCTCTCAACACTACGGGTTCCAGTCTCACCTCTCAACACTACGGGGTTCAAGTCTCACCTCTCAACACTACGGGGTTCCAGTCTCGCCTCTCAACACTACGGGGTTCCAGTCTCACCTCTCAACACTACATGGTTCCAGTCTCACCTCTCAACACTACATGGTTCCAGTCTCGCCTCTCAACACTACGGGGTTCCAGTCTCGCCTCTCAACACTACGGGGTTCCAGTCTCACCTCTCAACACTACGGGGTTTCAGTCTCACCTCAACACTACGGGGTTCCAGTCTCACCTCTCAACACTACGGGGTTCAAGTCTCACCTCTCAACACTACGGGGTTCCAGTCTCGCCTCTCAACACTACGGGGTTCCAGTCTCACCTCTCAACACTACATGGTTCCAGTCTCGCCTCTCAACACTACGAGGTTCCAGTCTCGCCTCTCAACACTATGGGGTTCAAGTCTCACCTCTCAACACTACGGGGTTCCAGTCTCGCCTCCCAACACTACGGGGTTCCAGTCTCGCCTCTCAACACTACGGGTTCCAGTCTTGCCTCTCAACACTACGGGGTTCCAATCTCACCTGTCAACACTACGGGGTTCCAATCTCTCTGGGAGCTCCACTTGCAATTGAGAAAGTGTCTGTTCTAGCGGATTGCGGGAGGTATACAATACTGGTTATATAATAAGTGGATGGACTGCCTCCACCACTAAAGATCAACCATCATATATAGCCTAAAATGTGCTGAAAAATTATGTTAAACACCAAACAAACAAACCTTCAAAAGTCAGTCCAAACTGGGATATTCAAAAGTCAGTCCAAACTGGGATATTCAAAAGTCAGTCCAGACTGGGATATCCAAAAGTCAGTCCAGACGGGGATATTCAAAAGTCAGTCCAAACTGGGATATTCAAAAGTCAGTCCAAACTGGGATATTCAAAAGTCAGTCCAGACTGGGATATCCAAAAGTCATATTTAAAAGTCGGTCCAGACTGGGATATTCAAAAGTCAGTCCAGATTAGGATATATTCAAAAGCTAGTCCAGACTGGAGTATCCAAAAGTCAGCCCAGTGTGGGATATTTTCAAAAGTCGGTCCAGACTGGGATATTCAAAAGTCAGTCCAGATTAGGATATTCAAAAGTCAGTCCAAACTGGAATATCCAAAGTCAGCCCAGAGTGGGATATTCAAAAGTCGGTCCAGACTGGGATATCCAAAAGTCAGCCCAGAGTGGGATATCCAAAAGTCAGCACAGAGTGCATGGGATATTCAAAAGTCAGCCCAGACTGGGATATCCAAAAGTCAGCCCAGAGGTGTGGATATTCAAAAGTCAGTTCAGACTGGGACATGCAAAAGTCAGTCCAGACAGGGATATCCAAAAGTCAGCCCAGAGTGGGATATTCAAAAGTCAGCCCAGACTGGGATATCCAAATGTCAGCCCAGAGATGGATACAAGACTGGGATATCCAAAAGTCAGCCCAGACTGGGATATTCAAAAGTCAGTCCAGACTGGGATATCCAAAAGTCAGCCCAGTCTGGGATATCCAAAAGTCAGCCCAGAGGTGAAGATATTCAAAAGTCAGTCCAGACTGGGATATGCAAAAGTCAGTCCAGACTGGGATATCCAAAAGTCAGCCCAGAGTGGGATATTCAAAAGTCAGTCCAGACTGGGATATCCAAAAGTCAGCCCAGAGTGGGATATTCAAAAGTCAGTCCAGACTGGGATATCCAAAAGTCAGTCCAGACTGGGATATTCAAAAGTCAGCCCAGAGGTGTGGATATTCAAAAGTCAGTCCAGACTGGGATGTGCAAAAGTCAGTCCAGACTGGGATATCCAAAAGTCAGCCCAGACTGGGATATCCAAAAGTCAGTTTAGACTGGGATATCCAAAAGTCAGTCCAGACTGGGATATCCAAAAGTCAGTCTAGACTGGGATATCCGAAAGTCAGTCCAGACTGGGATATATTCTGATCATTAAGCATACACTTTATACTTTTGCAGGTTTCCAAATACATGTCTATACAATTATACAAACATGGGACCATTTTAAACTCCAGCGACTTAAATCAAATTAACTTAAGTTTTTTATATTACCCCTATATTACCCCTATCATTTCAATTAAAAATAACTCGATTATGTGCAAATGTTCTTAAGAAGAATATGTTTTAAGTTTTGGGCTATATTTATTATATTTATCAATGGTGGTCAACTTTGGTGCCTATTAAAGTCCTTATCTGAAAATAGGCAGATTTTAAAACAGATGTGCACTGTTTCTAAACATACTGACAACGAGGTATATATAGGATTGATCTGTTTTGAGAATAAAAACTATATATACTCAATATAAATGGCTTGAACCAGTCAGGCCAAACCCCAAAACTAATTGAATTGAATTGAATGTTGTTTAACGGCTCATCAACACAGTACAGGTTATATAGAGCCGCCCAAGAGAGAGGAGAAGGATACATAGGAATTCGGGAACCGTGCCCTACTCTTATTATCGAATAGATTCCTATGGTTCTTTAACATGCTCGGAGGATAGACCGATACACGGGACCGCCCGGTTTACGTCCGTTTCCGACGGACGAGGCTAAGGGAAGTGTCTTGCCCAAGAACTCACCGACGAAACTCAGTGGCACCACGGAGGATTGAACCCGGGGCCTCCGGTTACAAAACTAAAGCATCGAATTAAGAGTTACATGTGATTCATTTTACGCATATTCAGTCACGAGTATTTTAAAAGCCTGTGAATGAAACTTTACTTTGAATTGGCACATATACATTATTATATGACCTTAACACATGGCTTGAGTTTTGATACACGGTTTTGTAGTGTAATTTTGCCGTTATTTGGCGAGTAAGTTTCTTTAAATTTTTAAACACATTAAACTCAAAATCATAGCCATGTAAAGTTTGGTCAAAATTGGCCAAACGGTTTCTGGGAAGAAGTTGTCGGGTTGACTGAAGGACAAGACGTAATCACAATAGCTCACATTCAGTGTAGGTAATCACATGCATTATTAGCTCGACTGATCAAAGATCAGCAGAATCAGCAGAACTTATGCCTTGGTGCATCATCCGTCTGTTCGTCCGTCCATCCGTCTGTAAACTTTTTTTTTGTATCGACTACTCCTCTGAAACTACTCGACTGATTTTCATGAAACTTGACTGGAATGTTGCGCTTGATGTCTAGTTGATCCTGGCAAAATGTTAGGTTGTAGGAAATTCAAGATGGCCACCACTGCTAAAAAATAAATTTTAAAAATGAGACTTTGTGGCGACTACTTCTCAAAAACCGTAGGTGATATTGAATTGGAACCTTTACCAAAATGACTGGTGCGACATGTACTCGGTCCTAACCAAAGTTCATTTTGTTTGGATGTCAAACATGGCCGCCAGAGACGAGTTATTTAGGAAAAACTTGTAGCAACTACTCCTCTGAAACTACTTGATGGAATTTCATGGAACTTCACAGGAATGTTGCTCTTGATGTCTAGTTGATCCTAGCAGGTCTGACAGAAATTCAAGATGGCCACCATGGCTAAAAAAAGATTTTTAAAAAACAAATTTTTAGCAACTACTTCTTGAAAACCATAAGTGATATTGATATGGGAATTTTTCTAAAAGATCAGCATGACATGATGTTGGTCCTTGTTGAAAATTATTTTGATTTGACATTAAACATGGCCAGCACCCATCTTTGTTTCATAGAGCTACATGTATATAGTAAAAGTTGCAGTGACTACTCCTCTGAAACTACTTGACAGATTTTCATGAAACTTCACAGGAATGCTGATCTAGCTATGAAAACCTATCAGTAGAGCTTCAAGGTCATTGACCTCTTGCTGAATTCATGGAAAATGGCATCCGTCAATGACAATTTTCAAGAAAAATTAAGTTGAATAATATTTTCATGTTCAGCATAACGTTGGGATATGGCCCAGTCTATGCGCAATTGTATGCCCTTTAGTTGATATGTTTGTTTCCCCCATAGGTTTTCTAGTTTTGGCATGATGCTTAAGGTTTTGATCAAATTGGAATGACCCTGGGTATTTGTCGTTTTTGATACATTACGCTGAGTACATCTGTTTTGTAGCCAAATGCAACTTTGTCTATAGCTTACAACATTTCGTAAGTATATTAGAATCGTTGTGATATTATGTATGAGTAATATCGATATAAAGGAAACGTGACAAAACATGCTTTTTTTTCAAGTCACATAGAAACTGCTAATTCTGTTGCTAAACATTTTTGTCATGATAAAGTTCGTACATTGGCAGAGGTCATAAAATACCAAGGCAGAGAAAAAAACAAATGTTTTTATTCTAGGAAAATGGAATCATTTTAAGTACAATTCTTAATATTTGTAGTATGAATAAGCATATGTAATCAAGTACAGTAAGTAACTGGATAACAAAGTTTGTCTTATTTTTTTAGTTTCTACTAAAGATTTTTAGCCGGATTGCACAGCAAATCCAGGCTTATAGTTCAGCAATTTCCGTCCGTCTACGCGTCTTGACGTTTTGGTTAAAGTTTTTGTTTTTCCTCATTTCTCAAAAATCAGCGGAAAGCTTTGAAACTTGGAACACATGTTCATTATCATTACACAATGTTATATGACAAGAACCATAACTCTGTCATATATATTTTACCTGAATTATCCCCCCATTTTACTTAAGATTTTTCAGTTAAAATGTTGAATTCGCAAATTGGCGTTCGCACCACTGTTGGTGTTTCACTTGCATTTATATCATTTAACTGGAATGTACAATTTTGCCAAAAAATCAGATGAAAATTCACCAGTATAATCTTATCAGATTCGTCAAATAAAACTGAACATAAATAATCAATTTGATGATCGGATTTCATTCAGTCACCGCTTGTATTCTGCAATTTTCGGGGAAGCATATAGGTACCATCATGTCCGTCCATATGTACGTCCGTCCATTTGTCCCCTTTTCTTGTTCGCTTAACTCCTCCGAGGTTTTTCATTCCATTTTCATGAAACTTTATAGGAAGTATCAGTATGATGTCCAGTAATTCATATTGTCGGGAGGTTCCACTTGAGGCTCCTTCTACGTTTTCCATCCCGATTTTCACGAAACTTCATAGAGAATATCAATATGATGTCTAGTAGGGCATATTTTCATGTCGTTCCGGTTGAATGATTTTTGGCCTAGTTACGGGACTTTGTCAGATCAACCACAGACATATTAATAATTTGTTATTAGATCTATGGCTCAACTCCTCCTATGTTTTTATCCGATTTTCATGAAACTTCACAGGCAATATCAGTATGATGTCTAGTAGCACATATTATCAGGATATTCCAGTTAAATGATTTTTGGCAGAGTAACAGGACTTTGAAGTTTTTGGATTCTAAAACTTGTCCGCTCAACTCCTATGTTTTTCATCCAGTTTTCATGTAACTTCACAGGAAGTATCAGTAGTTTGCCAAGTAGTGCGTATTTTCAGGACGTTCCGGTTGAATGATTTTTGGCAGAGTTATGGGACGTAGAGTTTTTCAATTCTAAAGCTTGTCTGCTCAACTCATAAGTTTTTCATCTGATAACCATGAAACTTTACAGGAAGTATCCGTATTATTCCTAGTAGCTCATATAAAATTTTCAAGATGCTTTGGTCAAAAAAAATGGGCGGGGTTACAGAACTTTGCAATTTTTTTACAAATATAAAGCTTGTATTAACGCTGAACTCATCCTACATTTTCCATTCGATTGTATTTCACATGTGTACCTTTATTCGGGGAGCATCCATCGGTTCTAACAGTTTCTTGTGTGTAGTAGATATAGTAAGGCGGTGTGCTGTTATTATATTAGCACCTTTACAATATCGTTCAGTATAAGGAATATCAATATAAAGGGAGGTACGAAAAGTGATAAAACACGCTTTTTTGCAAGTCACACATACAGAAACTGCTAATTTTGTTGCTAAATACTTTTGTTAAGATAAAGTTCCTACGTCATTGGCAGACGTCATAAATTATCAAGGAAGGGAAAAAAACATTTAATATTTTATTGTAGAGAAACGGAATCATTTTAGGTACAATTCTCAAATCTTAATAGTCGTAGTACGAATAAGCAAATGGAATCGAAATAAGTAACCGGATTTCACAGTTTATTGTGTCACCTGCTTGGCATTGCAGACACTTAGTGATCACGTTGTCCGTCCTTCGTCCATCCGTCACACTTTAACCTGCAACCTAACCTTGGCCATAACTTGAAAGTATTTGACATATGTTCATCAGACTTCACACACATCTTCATCTCAACTGAAGGAATGCTGTTACACTTGTCCAATAACTCAGACTTTCATTTTGACAAGAGTTATGCCCCCTTTTATGAACTTAATCTGCAACCTAACCAGGCTCATAACAAGCCATAACCTGATAACCTAAGAAGTATTTGACATATACATGGTACTTCACACATATATTCATCTTACCACACAGAATATTGTTACCCATGACCAATAACTCTGACTTTCATTTTGAGAGTTATGCCCCCTTCCATAAAACATTAACCTGCAACCTAACCAAGCTCATATCTGGCCATAACTTGAAAAGTATTTGACCTATGTTCATGAAACCTCACAGACATATTCATCAGAACTGAAGGAATGTTGTTACACATGTCTAATAACTCTCACTTTTATTTTGGCAGAGTTTTGCCCCCTTTTCATAAAACTTTAACCTGAAACCTAACCTAGCTCATTCATAACTTGGCAAAATATTGACGTATGGTCATGACACTTTATACTGTTCTTCCTTGTCAGTTATGCAATGCAGATTTATGCCTCTTTTCTTCAACTTTAGCACTTCAAAAGAAAAAACTGCTCCATTATTCATGAAGGATTGCACCCATGTCTTCAAACTTTATACTAGTTACTTTATGAAATAAGCACATAGTACATGCGACACAAGTGTTTCATGGAACACACTTCTAGTCTTAATTGTTCAGTTTTCATGGATGCTTTTCAGTTTTTCTACTGAAGATTTTTTCTCATATTTTTGGTTTATTTTCATTGATTTATAATAAGTTTTAAAAATAGTTTTAAAAATGTGTCAATTGTGTTTAATTATACTCCCACAAACGAAGTTATGGTGTCCAGACGATAACTCATGAAAGGGTTGATGGATTTAAATAATATATGGTACATGGGTATAACACCATAAAGTACAAGTCAAGTTCGACTTTGGTTACAAATCACCAATTTTTGACGGAGTTATGGCCCCTTTTCAACTTAGAATTTGCCCAAAAAACGGTGTCCGGATGATAACTCATGAAAGGATCGACGGATTTAAATAATTTTTGGTACACGGGTTTAAGACCATAAAATACAGGTCAAGTTTGACTTATGGAATTATGGCCCCTTTTCAACTTAGAATTTGCTAAAAAAATGCTACAGTCAACTCTGAGGAACCTGCTAATTATACCATGCCATGTTTATGTGACAACGCAGTATTTTGGGATTATTAATCACTTTCAGTGATAACTCTAATTTTACTTCATTTGCAGCATATTATTAAGAATGAAATGTTGACATGGTTCTTTAAATTAAAACTGGGTTTCTCTTTAGACAATAAACTCCCCCTAGCCATGTCCGTCTGATAGTGACGTATACCAGGCTGTCCCGTTCATTGGCATCATTCCTCTATGCTTGTTTAAGCATTATGTCCCCTTTGTGTAATCCCGTTTGAGATTGCATTTGAAAAAGATAAAAATTAGAACTCAAATAATCTTGAATATTTGTACGTGAAACTTCCAGTTTAATATGCTTACACATTTATCTAGCAGTGTTTTTTATGTGTTTTGTGAATGCAGCCTGTGCCGGTGCCATTGTGAAAAATAGCGGCATTTTTCTAGAAATTGTGAAAATTGTGAAATATTATAACAAAAGAAAAAGAAACTTTTATTTTCACAGTTTAATATCCCTTGGTTTTAAGTTTTGTTTTTGGTAAATACAGACTAGTTTTGACACCAGCTTATATTAAGACTAGTATCCTTTTTTTTTTTTTTTTCAGATTGTGAATTTTTTGGATATTATTAAGAAAAAGTATACTTTTTGGCATTGTGAAGGGGCCGAATAACGGCCCCAAATTAGGCATAAAAAAAAATACTGTCTAGGCAGTCATACCCTTGAATTATATAAAAAAAAAAACTTAATAAATATGTGAATTAGTCGATACACAAATGACCTTGAGTATGACATAAGCTGAGTATGGATCAATACACTTTTTATCAAGTTTGTATTTATTATTCAATTATAGCACTGTCTAGATAAAAGATAAAAGTATAAATATAGATAAAGTAGATAAAAGTAGATAAAAATCACTGTCTAGATAAAGTAGATAAAAGTGTAAACATATTAACAAAAATTGCAAGTAACATGTAACAATATTTAGGATTAAGTAAGTTCTTATATATTTATTTAGTTAATGCACTTTCAATGGGATTCCACAAAAGGGGACATAATCCTTAAGAACCAAAGGAGTCTTCTTTGATAGAGAAGGCACAAATCCCCGATTTCTATGAGTCATTAGTCTGTCTTACAGATGGCTCTTAATAACTAACCAATGTGTTGATAAGCCATTTAACAACAGTTTTATTTTATGTTAATCTTTTTTTTTTCCAGAAACTTGCTTCAGGAGGCACTCAGCACGCTGGTGAAGCTCTACCTAATCATGTTCCGTTTCATCCACGGGTGAGTTTCCCTGCCACTGATTCTGAATATCTGTCAAAAATGATGTCGGAAGTTAATGATGACGGTAAATATGTATTCTCAAAATCGGTCGGAGCGAAATTTGTGCCCTGGAAAAACTCCGACCCAGTATACGCTGACATAGCAGACGATGTGACCGGTGATAAGCTGGACTATTTGATAAAAGATGAAGCTAAATATGTGCCCTTAAATGATAAATGGAAAATGCCACCACGACTTTCAGATCAGATGCCAGGCAGCCAGCCTTTGGATCCAAATCTGCCTCCACTAAAACTGGATACATACCTGGTAGATTCAGAATCGAAACAAATCGGCAAACTCAGTGCAACAAATGCTGAAAATGATGAATACTTAGAAACTCCAGACGAAATTGATATGGATGATGCTGCGCAAGTCCGAATGTACGACCTGCTGCGTAGGCTAGAATCGTACATGGGCGATCTAGATGTTAACAGTCTCGGCGACGATGAAGCCTTTTGGGGGGAAATTCCTGATTGGGGGGAAATGCCCAATTTGAATCCACGTAGAACGTCCGCGTGGCCGAATTACCCTCATGGGCAAGAGGTTAAAGAAGAGTGCTTGATCTGTTTCGATCATGGTCATCTGCGAAAGCGTCTGTGTTGCGATTTTCCTGTTTGTGACACTTGTATGGAGCGTTATCTTGAAACGGAAGTAGGCCAGGGTAACGTTAAGATTCCGTGCATAAGTGGGACGTGTTCTGCCTTTGTCTTTCGCGATGAAATCTTGGGGCGTCTGCCAAACAGTTTAAAGGACAAATATTATAGATTTCTGGTAGACGCAAACAAGGACCCAAATATAAAAACCTGTCCAAGGTGCAGTAATATCTATAACGTCGAGGAAAAAGGCTGCAACGATATGGGCAAGTTTGGGGTACTTGTCACGTGCCCTGAATGTCAGATGGACTGGTGCTTCGATTGTCACGCCCCCTGGCACGAGACCATAAAGTGTAAAGATTTCAGGAAGGGAAATAAGCTACTGAAAACATGGGCGAAAGAACAGCACTTTGGGCACCACAATGCCCAGCGATGCCCTAATTGCAAGGTGAGATTTATTTTTGATTTTTTTTTGCTAAACAACACTGCCCACCCTTATTTTCTCAATATTTTTATATTTTGTATACATTTTAAGCAGGAAGATGATCAAAAATGTACATTTTTCACGTTAATCTTATTTAAATAAATAAAAAATTCCCAGATTATGAGATACACCCACTTGGCGCAGATTTGCTCTTACCACATATTGGCAAATTATTTTTCACACTCAAATCTTCAATATCTGCCTAATACACCGACGGTGTGTATCTAAGGAGTGAGAGTACAGGTGGTTGGTCACCCACTAGTTCAGTTGTATAATGTGTTATACTCTTAAAAAGTGAATAGTCCAGCTGCTCTTTTTTCAGACATGTACCAAGTCTGTCATAGAATCCTGATCGGTCAAAGGTAGAATATGCTAATTATAAAGGGTAAAATGAAATTACAAACTATGAGAGATAAAACGTTTCAGTATAATATCTCGAAAACTCACGTGAAACAATATGTTCCCATGTACACTGCCCTTATGCATAAAACAGCTTGCAGAGGCCAAATGCTTTATTTATTTAATAGTACAGGTAGTGTGTACATAAAAATCAGATGTCAACTTTGGCTAAACAAGTCACAGACCTTTTACCAGAGGGTAAATATCAAATAATACCTGGGCGGCCAGGCTGGGCCATAATTTGGTTCGCTGTGCTCCGACCTATCTACTAAAAAGGCAGCTACACAACGCTTTTTTTTTTGAACATTTAGGTGTTTTTCTTGTGTTATTTGGATCGCACCGCAAAACGCACCAGTATCGGGTGTATAAATTATAAATTATTTTTTATTATATTATTGTAAATCAATCTCAACTGAAAACATAACAGCAATGAGACCCATTAAAACAGATTGTATATATAATACAGACAGAATGCTGTGTAAAACGCATTCACAGATGATCAGAGGTCTCAGCTTAAAAAAAAAGTTCCTACCTACTTACCCACTTAAAACTTTGGGTCGGAACACATACAGCAAAGCAACAATTTTTTATGGATGGCCCTGGGGACATCAGGGCCCCGTTTTATTAAACATCTTACGATAAGTCTTAAATTTTAAAATCGTTCACTTTGTTCACCAAAGCATTCAGTGTATACAATGTGTGCATCTAGTGCAGAAATATCACCTGTATTAGAAAATGAAATGAAAGCACGTTTATTTGAAAAGTGTAATTTATAGAGAACCATTTATGAAATTTATTTACGATCAAAATGGACGTAAGTTGTTTCATAAAATAGGGCCCTGGTGATCTTATGCATTTGACGGTAATATAATACATTCATATTTAACACAAACTCTGTACCGACTCCGTTAAAATTGAAGATAAACATATTGTGACTTTTAATTGTACTGTCTCGTCAATTTGGGTGCTGATGACAGGATGTTAGTGAGGTTGTGTAAACATAAAATTGATTTAAGCTACGGTAACCAGTTGGCTGTGTTGTATTTTGTATTGTTCTGTTAATTGTATATTTAATTTGCCCTTTTAATTTAGTTGATGGTACAGTGCGGACCTACAGCACCATTGTGTGTGGGTGTTATGTTTTCTATAGCCCCATTTTTAAATTTGATTAAACGTATTTCAGATCTTCATCGAGCGGAAGGGCGGTTGTGATCACATGGTCTGTTCCAGGTGCAACACAAGTTTCTGTTACCGGTGCGGCGACAGGTTCTGCGACTTGAAATTCTTTGGGAACCATCTGAGCCGATTCAGTCCTCTTGGGTGTAAATACAACTTCAAACCAGACCAGCCATTCGTCAGAAGAACGGTACGAGGGACTGTGTTTGGTAAGGTTCTAACATTCTTATACTCTTCTTTATGTTTTATTAATTTTTAATAAATTCCAATAATTCTATCAAAGCCTTTTGAGGCATTACATTTTGTTTGGATGGGTGAAGTTTTTGTGTACAATTCAGATTTTGAACATGGTCAGCATGTGAAAGCTTCCATGGGATACTTATTTTTAATCACTTAAAACAGAAATCATTCAAAAAATAAATACTCACGTGATAGCAATAATTACCAATTTTTAAAAGAAAAGTAATGTATTCTAAGAAAAATAAATTGGAACTCTTCTAGGTGCCAAGCTTCTAGGTGGCCTAGCTCTACTGGGACTCGGCGTTGCTGCGGCAGGGGTCCTGCTGGGAGCCAGTGTCATCATACTACCCGTGTTTGGCGGGTACAAGTATCACAAACATCGGAAAATGAAGCGGCGAATAAAGCACCAGCAGGCACTGTTCAAGATGAGGACAAAGAATGCTATGATGGAGATGTACAAGGAGAGGGAAAGGTTAGGTAAGACAATTTGGTTGGTGTTTAACGTCATTTTCTCAGCACATTAATTTTTAGGCTGTGCATGATTGTCGATTTTAGTGTTGAAGGCAGGTCGCCCACTTATTCCTGGGTATAACCAGTACCGTATACCTCACGCCATCCATAAGAATCAACACTTTTGTACAACGTCAAGGGTGGAGAATGGCTAGGTAATGGAATGTACAAAGGGGAGAATGGCTAAGTAATGTAATTTACAAGGGGGGGAAATGGCTAGGTAATGGAATTTACAAGGGTGGAGAATGGCTAGGTAATGGAATGTACAAGGTGCGAGAATGGCTAGGTAATGGAATTTGCAAGGGTGGAGAATGGCTAGGTAATGGAATGTACAAGGGTGGAGAATGGCTAGGTAATGGAATGTACAAGGGTGGAGAATGGCTAGGTAATGGAATGTGTGGAGAATGGCTAGGTAATGGAATGTAGAACGGTGGAGAATGGCTAGGTAATGGAATGTACAAGGGTGGAGAATGGCTAGGTAATGGAATTTGCAAGGGCGGAGAATGGCTAGGTAATGGAATGTACAAGGGTGGAGAATGGCTAGGTAATGGAATGTACAAGGAGAGAGACTGGCTAGGTAATGGAATGTACAAGGGGGAGAATGGCTAGGTAATGGAATGTACAAGGGAGAGAATGGCTAGGTAATGGAATTTACAAGGGGGAAAATGGCTAGGTAATGGAATTTACAAGGGAGAGAATGGCTAGGTAATGGAATTTACAAGGGGGAAAATGGCTAGGTAATGGAATGTACAAGTGGGAGAATGGCTAGGTAATGGAATTTACAAGGGGAAAAATGGCTAGGTAATGGAATGCACAAGGGGGAGAATAACTAGGTAATGGAATGTACAAGGGTGGAGAATGGCTAGGTAATGGAATGTACAAGGGTGGAGAATGGCTAGGTAATGGAATGTACAAGGTTGGAGAATGGCTAGGTAATGGAATGTACAGGGGTGGAGAATGGCTAGGTAATGGAATGTACAAGGGTGGAAAATGGCTAGGTAATGGAATGTACAAGGGTGGAGAATGGCTAGGTAATGGAATGTACAAGGGGCAAGAATGGCTAGGGAATGGAATGTATCAGCGGCGAGAATGGCTAGGTAATGGAATGTACAAGGGTGGAGAATGGCTAGGTAATGGAATATACAAGGGTGGAGAAAGGCTAGGTAATGGAATTTACAAGAGGGAGAATGGCTAGGTAATGGAATGTATAAGCGGCGAGAATGGCTAGGTAATGGAATGTACAAGGGTGGAGAATGGCTAGGTAATGGAATGTACAAGGGAGAGAATGGCTAGGTAACGGAATGTACCAGGGGGAGAATGGCTAGGTAATGGAATGTACAAGGGGCGAGAATGGCTAGGTAATGGAATTTACAAGGGGGAAAATGGCTAGGTAATGGAATGTACAAAGAGAGAGACTGGCTAGGTAATGGAATTTACAAGGGAGAGAATGGCTAGGTAATTGGAATGTACAAGGGGGAGAATGGCTAGGTAATGGAATTTACAAGGGGGAAATGGCTAGGTAATGGAATGTACAGGGGGAGAATGGCTAGGTAATGGAATTTACAAGGGGCGAGAATGGCTAGGTAATGGAATTTACAAGGGGCGAGAATGGCTAGGTAATGGAATATACAAGAGGGAGAATGGCTAGGTAATGGAATGTACAAGGAGAGAGACTGGCAAGGTAATGGAATTTACAAGGGGGGAAATGGCTAGGTAATGGAATTTACAAGGGAGAGAATGGTTAGGTAATGGAATTTACAAGGGGGAAAATGGCTAGGTAATGGAATGTACAAGGGGGAGAATGGCTAGGTAATGGAATTTACAAGGGGGAAAATGGCTAGGTAATGGAATGTACAAGGGGGAGAATGGCTAGG
The DNA here is from genome assembly GCA_037043455.1 of Cyrtodaria siliqua. Taxonomy (NCBI): domain Eukaryota; kingdom Metazoa; phylum Mollusca; class Bivalvia; order Adapedonta; family Hiatellidae; genus Cyrtodaria; species Cyrtodaria siliqua. Next base: position 23,132 of record JAWPHD010010931.1, on the reverse strand, counting down.
TAATGGAATGTACAAGGGTGGAGAATGGCTAGGTAATGGAATGTACAAGGGTGGAGAATGGCTAGGTAATGGAATGTACAAGGGTGGAGAATGGCTAGGTAATGGAATGTACAAGGGTGGAGAATGGTTAGGTAATGGAATGTACAAGGGTGGAGAATGGCTAGGTAATGGAATTTACAAGAGGGAGAATGGCTAGGTAATGGAATGTATAAGCGGCGAGAATGGCTAGGTAATGGAATGTACAAGGTTGGAGAATGGCTAGGTAATGGAATGTACAAGGGGGAGAATGGCTAGGTAACGGAATGTACAAGGGGGAGAATGGCTAGGTAATGGAATGTACAAGGGGCGAGAATGGCTAGGTAATGGAATTTACAAGGGGGAAAATGGCTAGGTAATGGAATGTACAAAGAGAGAGACTGGCTAGGTAATGGAATTTACAAGGGAGAGAATGGCTAGGTAATTGGAATGTACACGGGGGAGAATGGCTAGGTAATGGAATTTACAAGGGGGAAAATGGCTAGGTGATGGAATGTACAAGGGGGAGAATGGCTAGGTAATGGAATTTACAAAGGGCGAGAATGGCTAGGTAATGGAATGTACAAGGGTGGAGAATGGCTAGGTAATGGAATGTACAAGGGTGGAGAATGGCTAGGTAATGGAATATACAAGAGGGAGAATGGCTAGGTAATGGAATGTACAAGGAGAGAGACTGGCAAGGTAATGGAATTTACAAGGGGGAAAATGGCTAGGTAATGGAATTTACAAGGGAGAGAATGGTTAGGTAATGGAATTTACAAGGGGGAAAATGGCTAGGTAATGGAATGTACAAGGGGGAGAATGGCTAGGTAATGGAATTTACAAGGGGGAAAATGGCTAGGTAATGAAATGTACAAGGGGGAGAATGGCTAGGTAATGGAATGTACAAGGGTGGAGAATGGCTAGGTAATGGAATGTACAAGGGTGGAGAATGGCTAGGTAATGGAATGTACAAGGGTGGAGAATGGCTAGGTAATGGAATGTACAAGGGTGGAGAATGGCTAGGTAATGGAATGTACAAGGGTGGAGAATGGCTAGGTAATGGAATGTACAAGGGTGGAGAATGGCTAGGTAATGGAATGTACAAGGGTGGAGAATGGCTAGGTAATGGAATGTACAAGGGGCAAGAATGGCTAGGGAATGGAATTTACAAGAGGGAGAATGGCTTGGTAATGGAATGTATAAGCGGCGAGAATGGCTAGGTAATGGAATGTACAAGGGTGGAGAATGGCTAGGTAATGGAATATACAAGGGTGGAGAATGGCTAGGTAATGGAATTTACAAGAGGGAGAATGGCTAGGTAATGGAATGTATAAGTGGCAGGAATGGCTAGGTAATGGAATGTACAAGGGTGGAGAATGGCTAGGTAATGGAATGTACAAGGGGGAGAATGGCTAGGTAATGGAATGTACAAGGGGGAGAATGGCTACGTAATGGAATGTACAAGGAGATAGACTGGCTAGGTAATGGAATTTACAAGGGAGAGAATGGCTAGGTAATTGGAATGTACAAGGGGGAGAATGGCTAGGTAATGGAATTTACAAGGGGGAAAATGGCTAGGTAATGGAATGTACAAGGGGGAGAATGGCTAGGTAATGGAATTTACAAGGGGGGAAATGACTAGGTAATGGAATGTACAAGGGCAGAGAATGGCTAGATAATGGAATGTACAAGGGGCGAGAATGACTAGGTAATTCAATCTACAAGGAGAGAGAATGGGTAGGTAATGACATGCACAAGGGAAGGGAATGGCTAGGTAAATAAATGTACAAGGGGAGAGAATGGATAGGTAATGGAATGTACAAGGGTGGAGAATGGCTAGGTAATGGAATGTACAAGGGTGGAGAATGGCTAGGTAATGGAATGTACCGGAGAGAATGGCTTGATAAAGAAATGTACAAGAAGAGAGAATGGCTAGGTAATGGAATGTACAAGGAAAGAGACTGGCTATGTAATGTAATTTACAAGGAAGGATAACATCTGTGTAATGAAATGTACAAGGAGAGAGACTGGTTAGGTGTTGAAATGTACAAGGAGAGAGAATGGGTAGGTAATGAAATGCACAAGGGGAGGGAATGGCTAGGTAATGAAATGTTCAAGGGGAGAGATTGAATAGGTAATGAAATGTACAAGCAGAGTCTGAGAGAGAATGGCTAGGTAAAGAAATGTACAAGGGCAGAGAATGGCTAGGTAATGGAATGTACAAGGGGCGAGAATGGCTAGGTAATGGAATGTACAAGAGGGAGAATGGAATGTACACGGGGCGAGAATGGCAAGGTAATGGAATTTACAAGGGTGAAAATGGCTAGGTAATGGAATGTACAAGGAGAGAGACTGGCTAGGTAATGGAATGTACAAGGGGGAGAATGGCTAGGTAATGGAATTTACAAGGGGGGAGAATGGCTAGGTAATGGAATGTACAAGGGTGGAGAATGGCTAGGTAATGGAATATACAAGGGTGGAGAATGGCTAGGTAATGGAATTTACAAGGGTGGAGAATGGCTAGGTAATGGAATGTACAAGGGTGGAGAATGGCTAGGTAATGGAATGTACAACGGTGGAGAATGGCTAGGTAATGGAATTTACAAGGGTGGAGAATGGCTAGGTAATGGAATGGGTGGAGAATGGCTAGGTAATGGAATGAACAAGGGTGGAGAATGGCTAGGTAATGGAATGTACAAGGGGCGAGAATGGCTAGGTAATGGAATTTACAAGGGGCGAGAATGGCTAGGTAATGGAATGTACAAGCGGCAAGAATGGCTAGGTAATGGAATGTACAAAGGGGAGAATGGCTAGGTAATGGAATGTACAAGGGGCGAGAATGGCTAGGTAATGGAATTTACAAGGGAGAGAATGGCTAGGTAATTGGAATGTACAAGGGGGAGAATGGCTAGGTAATGGAATTTACAAGGGGGAAAATGGCTAGGTAATGGAATGTACAAGGGGGAGAATGGCTAGGTAATGGAATTTACAAGGGGGACAATGGCTAGGTAATGGAATGTACAAGGGGGAGAATGGCTAGGTAATGGAATGTACAAGGGTGGAGAATGGCTAGGTAATGGAATGTACAAGCGGCAAGAATGGCTAGGTAATGGAATGTTCAAAGGGGAGAATGGCTAGGTAATGGAATGTACAAGGGGCGAGAATGGCTAGGTAATGGAATTTACAAGGGGGAATATGGCTAGGTAATGGAATGTACAAGGAGAGAGACTGGCTAGGTAATGGAATTTACAAGGGAGAGAATGGCTAGGTAATTGGAATGTACAAGGGGGAGAATGGCTAGGTAATGGAATTTACAAGGGGGAAAATGGCTAGGTAATGGAATGTACAAGGGGGAGAATGGCTAGGTAATGGAATTTACAAGGAGGGAAATGGCTAGGTAATGCAATCTACAAGGGCAGAGAATGGCTAGGGAATGTACAAGGGGCGAGAATGACTTAGGTAATTCAATCTACAAGGAGAGAGAATGGCTAGGTAATGACATGCACAAGGGAAGGGAATGGCTAGGTAAATAAATATACAAGGGGGGAGAATGGATAGGTAATGAAATGTACAACCGGAGAGAATGGCTAGGTAAAGAAATGTACAAGGAGAGAGAATGGCTAGGTAATGAAATGTTCAAGGGGAGAGATTGGATAGGTAATGAAATGTACAAGCAGAGTCTGAGAGAGAATGGCTAGGTAAAGAAATGTACAAGGGCAGAGAATGGCTAGGTAATGGAATGTACATGGGCAGAGAATGGCTAGGTAATGCAATCTACAAGGAGAGATACTGGCTAGGTAATGAAATGTACAAGGAAAGAGAATGGCTAGGTAATGAAGGTAAAGATGTACATGGAGAGAAAATGGCAAGGTAATGAAATGTACAAGGAGAGAGACTGGCTAGGTGATAAAATGTACAAGGGGAGGGAATGGCTAGGTAATGAAATGAACAAGGAGAGAGAATGGGTAGGTAATGAAATGTACATGGAAAGATAATTGGTAGGTGATGAGATGTACAAGGAAAGAGAATGGCTAGGTAATGAAATGTACAAGGAGATGGGTAGTTACTGAAATGTACAAGGAGAGAGAATGGCTAGGTAATGAAATGTACAAAAGTAGAGAATGGTTAGATAATGAAACATACAAGGGGAGAGAATATCTAAGTAATGAAATGTACAAGGAGAGAGAATGGGTAGGTAATGAAATGTACAAGGAGAGATAATGGGTAGGTAATGAAGTGTAAAATGAGAGAGAATGGCTAGGTAATGAAATGTACAAAAGTAGAGAATGGGTAGGTAATGAAACATGCAAGGGGAGAGAATGGCTAGGTAATGAAATGTACAAGGGGAGAGAATGTCTAGGTAATGAAATGTACAAGGAGAGAGAATGGCTAGGTAATGGAATATACAAGGAGAGAGAATGGCTAGGTAATGGAATGTACAAGGGGCTGGAATGGCTAGATAATGGAATGTACAAGGAGAGACACTGACTAGGTAATGGAATGTACAAGGGGCTGGAATGGCTAGATAATGGAATGTACAAGGAGAGAGAATGGCTAGGTAATGGAATGTACAAGGGGCTGGAATGGCTAGGTAATGGAATGTACAAGGAGAGAGAATGGCTAGGTAATGGAATGTACAAGGGTGGAGAATGGCTAGGTAATGGAATGTACAAGAGGGAGAATGGCTAGGTAATGGAATGTACAAGGGGCGGGAATGGCTAGGTAATGGAATATACAAGGAGAGAGAATGGCTAGGTAATGGAATGTACAAGGAGAGAGAATGGCTAGGTAATGGAATGTACAAGGAGAGAGAATGGCTAGGTAATGGAATGTACAAGGGGCTGGAATGGCTAGATAATGGAATGTACAAGGAGAGACACTGACTAGGTAATGGAATTTACAAGGAAAGATAGTGTCCATGTAATGAAATGTACAAGGAGAGAGACTGGCTTGGTGATGAAATGTACATGGAAAGGGAATGGCTAGGTAAGACACAAAATGCCATGATGAATCAGAAAATGTGGAAGAGCAAATAGCTATGTGTGGCAAAGTATGCCTTGATGGAAACTTACATGGCAAGTGTGACAAATATTTCCATGATGGAATCAAACAAATAATTCCATGATGAATCACACAAAAACAAGTAATTCCATGACGGAAAAGTACCAGGAAGTGAACCTCAAAAAATGCAATGACTAATGTATGAGGAGATGGTCCCTAGTGCCCGGTACTAGCTTTGATCCAATAAAACAGTTCGCAATAATTGCCATCATTATTTCAGAAATTAGTCATATTTTCGATTATTGCATACGCATTTACAAACTCAGTTAACTTTCAATACATATAACTGGAAATGTCAATATTCGCACATATCCGACGTGTTGTAAAATCATATAATGTGCTTGGAGCAACTTTTACGTTCTCGTTCATTTTTGTGTTGTCTGCATAGCATGGCTTAGGGATCACTTTGTCTGTCGTCCGTCATCGTTGTCGTCCGTCATCCATCCGTCACACTTTAACCTGCGACCTAACATTGGCCATAACTTGAAAAGTGTTTGATCTATGGTCATGAAACTTCACACACACCTTCATCTCTTCATCTTAAAACAAGGCATTTTGTTACACGTGTCTCATGCCCAGTAACTCTGACTTCCGTGTTGGCCCCCTTTCATAAAACTTTAACCTGCAACCTAACCAAGCTCACAACTGGCCATAACTTATTTTACCTATGTTCCTGAAACTTCGCACACATATTTATCTTACCACACAGAGTATTGTTTCCCATGGCCAATAACAATGAATTTCATTTCAGCAGAGTTATGCCCCTTTTCATAAAACTAACCTGCATCCTAACATACCTTGTAACTTCACTATATGCTGAAATAAGCACATGGCAGGTGAGATAAGTGTTCTGTGGAACATCCTTATAGTCAAAACAATCTTTTATGAAACTACAAGAGCCAGAGGTTTAATATATTGCATTTACCATAACCTTATGGTCCTCCACCATTTTTGTTCAATTAGTGACCCTGGGTTCAAATCTGGCCCTGCCCCAGGGGTCACATGTTTTACGGAAAAATATCTACTTCTCTGAAAGCGCAAGGCATAGAGCTTTCATATTTTGCATGCATCATATGATCCTCTGACAAGTGTATTCAAATGGGTCATAGTTATACATATGAATTATAAAGGAAACTACATGAGCTAGAGGTTTAATATTTTGCATATATCATGAGCTTATTGTCCTCTCTCAAAGTTGTTCAAATAGAGACCATGTGAGAATTTGGCCCCATCCCAGGGTCCAGGGATCACTTGTTTTATAAACTTTGAGGAAAAAACCTTAAAAGATTTTCTTCTCTTAAACCACATTTATTCACTTACTGAGCATGAACAAACAGATTCAGCCATCCAACCAGCATATGCCCCGGGGTCCGTCCCCACCCCTAGGGACATAGACCCTGGGTCATAAAACCATTGATATCCTCACCCTATAATCATATACACACTTACTGGGCATGAACAGTCAGATACAACCATCCAATCAGCATCGACCCTGGGGTCTATCTCAACCCCTTGGGAAATATCCCCTGGGTCACAAATTGGAAACCGTTGAGATCCCCACTCTATAAACATACATACACGTACTGGGCATGAACAGACCGATACAACTATCAAACCAGCATTGGCCCCTGGGTCCATCCATACCCCTGGGGAATTAGCCCATGGGTCACAACTTGAAAACTATTGTGATCCCCACCCTATAACCATATATACACTTACTGGACATGAACAGATGAATAGAACAATCCAACCAGCATCTGCCCTGGGGTCTATCCACACCCCTGGGGACATAGCCCCTGGGTCCTTACTTGAAAACCGTTGAGAGACCCAGTCTATAACCATATATACAATTACTGGACCTGAACACTTTTAAGCGGGCTGAACATGTTCATTTCTCTGTGAGTACCCCATTTACAAGGGTGTGATCAGCAAAAGTTTTATACTATTGCATAAGATACATCTATATAATGATAATATTGCATGAGATACATCTATATAATGATAATATTGCATGAGATACATTTATATAATGATAATATTGCATGAGATACATTTATATAATGATAATATTGCATGAGATACATCTATATAATGATAATATTGCATGAGATACATCTATATAATGATAATATTGCATGAGATACATCTATATAATGATAATATTGCATGAGATACATCTATATAATGATAATATTGCATGAGATACATCTATATAATGATAATATTGCATGAGATACATCTATATAATGATAGCATGAGATACATCCATATAATGATAATATTGCATGAGATACATCTATATAATGATAATATTGCATGAGATACATCTATATAATGATAATATTGCATGAGATACATCTATATAATGATAATATTGCATGGGATACATCTATATAATGATAATATTGCATGAGATACATCTATATAATGATAATATTGCATGAGATACATCTATATAATGATAATATTGCATGAGATACATCTATATAATGATAATATTGCATGAGATACATCTATATAGTGATAATATTGCATGAGATACATCTATATAATGATAATATTGCATGAGATACATCTATATAGTGATAATATTGCATGAGATACATCTATATAATGATAATATTGTATGAGATACATCTATATAATGATATCCTGACATTATGAAGCGGATATACTGTGGTCAGTCCCGACTGTCCGTCATTTGGTTTTGCTCGTAACCTGAACTCCTGAAGGAGTGTGTTCATAATTGGCATAGAGAATGCCTGGGATGTCTAGATGACAAAACAGGTTTCGGATCCAGGGTCTGACCCCCTGGGGCCAGAGGTCAAGGTAAAAAGGTCAAATTCACCAAACGGTACATTAAACACGCATTTTGGAATGTTTATTACAGGTAATGACATTTTTTGATACTAATATATATGCATACAATATAAACTGATTAATTAGCTCAACTGTCTACTGGCCAAAGGCCAGGCAAGCTTTTGGGATCACTTTTCGTCCATCGTCTGTCTGTCTGTCTGTAAGCAATTTTAAAAAATCGACATCTCCTCTGAAACCGTTTGAAGGATTTTGATGAAAATTCGTTACTTGGGAGGGCCCCTCTCAGATTTGTGTTTTTCATGACCGCCAGTCATCCAAGATGGCCGTCATGGCTAAAACTAGGTCAAATTTAAGGAATTTTCAAACTACATCTCCGACAAAACTACTTATTCCATTATTGTGAAATACCATAAACATGTTCCTGGGGTTGGCCTCTATCAAGTTTATGTTTTTCGTTATTATTGAATGATCAAACTGGCCGCCACGGCGACTCAAAGTTTACATAGAGTTATATAGGAAAAGGCTAAAAATTACATCTTCTTTGAAACCGATTGAAGGATTTTGATGAAACTTCATTACATTGATCTTTAGGATAATCCCCATCAGATTTGTGTTTTTCGCAGCCGCCATCCTGGATAACTGGCGGCTGCAAAAAACACAAATCTGTGATGTCATTTTTAATGCTTTTCTATATACCGTAACTCCAGATGGCCACCATGTCTAAAACTAGGTCAAATTTAAGGAAATTTCAAACGACATCTCCGACGAAACCACTTATTCTGTTCTTGTGAAATATCATAAACATGTTACTTGGGTTAGCCTCTATCAAGTTTGTTTTTTTTTCGATATAGTCGAATAATCAAAATGGCCACCACAGCGACCCAAAGTTAACATAGAGTTATATAGGAAAACGTTAAAAATGACATCTTCTCTGAAACCGCTTGAAGGATTTTGATAAAACTTAATCACAATGATCTTTGGGTAAGTCCCCCTCAGATTTGTGTTTTTGGGGCCTCCAGTCATCCATGATGGCCACCATGGCTAAACTTAGGTCAAATTTAATGACATTTATCAAACGACATATTACCACTTATTCCGTTCTAGTTTAATATCATATACATGTTCCTGTTGTTGGCCTCTATCAAGTGTGTGTTTTTCGTTGTCGTCAAATATTCAAAATGGCCGCCACGATAACCCAAATTTTACATAGAGTTATATAGGAAGCATGTTTCTTGGGTTGGCCTCTATCATGTTTATGTTTTTGAATCACATCATACCAGTAGAGTGTCTACAGGCCCACTTGGGCCTCTTGTTTATTCATCTCCTCATAAGCGGAGGGTGTTCATATTTGGCAAAATGGATACCTTGGATGTTTAGATAACAACAAATCCAGGGTCTGACAAAACCCCCACACCCCAATCCCAACCCCAGAATTATTTTTTAATAAGAGCGCCTCCTTTGCATTTTGCATAGCACCCGGGCGCTAATATTATGGGAAATACGGACATCACATTTTCACACTTCTTTTTTGCAGGTTTGGACATGTATGACAAGTTCGCAAGAGGATCATTGGCCAATGAAAACAACGACACAGTCCATATTGGAATTCAAACTGGCCAATCACAGCAAGTTGATGTTACAGTCCACAATCCATATCACACAGACACTTTACCTCCAAGTGAGCAGTCGCATGAAATCAGAATGAATATTACGGATGATCGTGGGAAAGTGACTGTGACAACTGCTGAGATTACCCATAATGCAACATCTGGTGACGGGTCGGAAGCCGAGATTGTGTTGCACGTGAAAACAACTTATTCAAAATCTGACGAGAATGAGGTCCAAAATGCAGAAAATTTAAAAATTGAAAATGGAAGTGAGAGAAATAAAGCGGAATGTTCTGGAGATGGTGCTAATCCTGAAAATGATCCAAAATCTAATTCTAGTGAAAGTGGTAGAAGCAGAGCTAGCTCCTTTTCAAACAGAAGCAATTCATTAAAGAATTCCAGTCCAAAAAGCAGTCGGCGCTCAAAAAATCCAAAAAAATGGGATACAGGGTCTCTCAAAAGTGGGTCTAAGAAAAGTGAAAATGGTTCCCTGTCAAAAAAGAACAAGAAAGCTGTTGCTCCAAAAGTTAGTGAGACTGTGTCACAGAATGCAGTTACTCTTCCTGATCTGGGTCAGGGTGAAAGCTTAACAAAATCAGAAGAAAGTGAGCATTCCAGTAACACAGATCAACACTCAGAAACTGAATCATTGTCACAGTCTGGGTGCCTCTTGAAACTCTTCAGTAAAAAACTGAACACACTGGCATTACAGAATCAGATTGAGAAAGAAAAAGTGAAGCAAACAGCCACGAGAGTAAATACCGATGTGAAAGACATCAGTCTTTCCGAATGTCCTGACATTGTAACGTGCACGCTTGAGTCAGAGGTAAATAGGATAGACAGTGTAAGAGATGAAACAGAACACGAAGTGACTGATATGGATAAATATTTAGGTTTTGTTTCCATGGAGACCCATACTACTCCACTTTGAAGCATCACTGCCAAAGTATAAATAGATGGAGAGGAAAATGACAAATAAATTAAATTTGTTTTTTAGTCAAATGGGTGTTTGAAACATGCTCACTTAACTTTAAAACAATTAAGAGTTGCGAGGTAACTTTTTTTTCTGTTTTATAGAAAATTAAGCTTAAAGAGGTCACGTTGTATAGATTATTTAAAAGCTGGGATCGATTATAGGCAAATTCTTCACGAGATGTTAAGCGTGTGTTTTTTTTCTCGACTGACAAAAAAGCACACTTACCATTGAGAATGAGTGAAGGATTTCCCTGTAATCTGACCAAGGAGTTAAGTAATTTATTTATTACTTTTTAAATCAGTTGTGTATATGGTTTCGCTTTACTGAACATTATTGGCAGACGACATCAGCCATCAACACTTTATTGACGTCATGACTCGGTGGGATTAGACCGCAACTAATGCCTGTACTTAGATGGACAGCATGACTGAGGGATGTGGACGAATCCCTTCCTTCCTCCCAAAAAACTAGAACATATCCAAAATACAGAATGCTTACTATCACCTTGGAGAATTCGAAATAAGGTTTGAATCCTAAGGCTTAGAATAAGGAAGAGAATCAGTTATAAAATGAGTCCACTCCCGTGGTAAGGAAAACAGTGATAGTATCATTAGCATATCCATTATTGAAAGGGCATACATGTGATATTTTCAGGAGGGTTACCAGGGAGATTTGACTTTTTTTTCAGGGAGATTTGACAAAATTCAGGGAGGTTTTTATACTCAAATTTTTAACGCGTACCGGTATTTTTTTTTCTGATATAAACCTTAATAAAGGGGGTAAATCAGCATAAAAACATGATATTTTATACATACAATAGTTGAATACTGTTTATTTCATGTTAGCATAGCATATAATCAAGAATAGCATGTAATTAAACACTTTATATAGACTATGTCCACTTTTTAACCATTAATTACAACAAGACATGGCTGCTGCCAGCATCACCTTTTAGTTAATGATGATCTTTAATCTGCTTTCATGAACATACCATAAAATAACATCATTTAAATCTGCTAGGGCATATATCTTGAGACTCTGTCCACTTTTTAACCACTAATTACAACAAGACTTGGCTGCTGCCAGCATCACCTTTGTTAATTACCTACCCACTTACAGTCGGTGTATTTCTATCATAATCAACCTCCCATGGACATTACAGATTAGTTGAAATCGTCAACCTTTAATTGTCCTCAATTATAATATTAATCCAATTAATATACCAAATAGCAATTGATGCCGAATTCGCTAATTACCACCCCACTTACCGTCAGTGTATTCCTTAATCCTATCATAATCAACCTCCCATGGACATTACAGGTATCGCCGCCACGTGTCATAAACAAACAATCCAATCACTATTTTCACACAATAAACCAATTACCTGACATGCTAATCCTTTTAATTACCCGCCCAGGGGCAATGTTTTCACAGCTATAGATAACGGCAAGTGTTTATTCTAGATCATTCGGAAAACTCGGTCTTGATCCAATAAATCATAGCAATTACCCAAAAGGATTCGCAAATAGCGAAATTTTGTAACTCGGCAGAAAATTCCGGGAGAAATGGAGCTCCCGGCGGGAGGCCGGGAGATCCCATGAAATTCCGGGAGAAATTAGCTCCCGGCGGGAGATATCACATGTATGAAAGGGTCAAATATGGACCTAGATCAGGATTGAGTAGTTTTCTTCAATTCACCGTGTGGCTGTCCGTTAAATAGCATAAAAACAAGAAAGGTTAATTATTGAGTAAGCAATATCCATACAAGGATAGGGGAAAAAAGGTGAGAGCTCAAGCTGTAGAAAGTTGTTTACCGATAAAATTGATTACCGGTAATTCAAGACCTCATCATTGTCCGTGTCAGGCATGGATCCACTGGTGTGGTTCGGGGACGGTACACTCTAAGATCTGCAGAGTTACAAAAAAAAGTGTTTTGCCTGAAAAATAGACCGGTAGTATTTGTAAATTAACATGTTATATATTTATTAATGTACTGGATGTATTTAGCTTGTATAAGATACCCCGGTTAATTTCAAACAGTTCATACACTTTTTATACATTTTTTGCGTCCCATCTTGTTACATCTCCTTGTATCGCATCTAGCCGCATTGCTTCCAATTTTTGAAAAAAGCTCATATCACAGACACTGCTTAGTAGCAGAACTTAATGAAACTTAACACATGTATTCTGTGTCAACATGAAACATACCAAGCACCCATTTTGAGTTATACCCTTTTTTGGTATTTAAGTAAATTGTGCAAAATTTGTGATATAAGCTTGACAGACACTGCGTCGGTGTTTTTGTGTCCACATGCGTTGCTTAACATTTTTCGGTAAGCTCATATCTCAGAAACTTCTAGACAGAATTCAATGAAACTTCATACATGTATGCGGTTTTAATAGATACATGTATATGCCATGTGGTAGTCTCATAACTCTGCAACAAATCTATAGAATAAAGCGAAATGTTATTCGTGTATTCCATATGGTACTTGCAAATTTCATAACTCTGCACTTATTTGACAAAGTTTGTCCTTTTTTGTACTAAGACAAATGGTGGTAAAACGTGTACGGAAGCTGATATCTGTTTAACCCTTAGCCTGCTAAGCACGACTATAATAGCCATTGTGTTCATTGTAAACCCAGATCATTACCAGAGTTACTCGCAGGCTGATCAGGGTTTACAATGTCCGCTGCTGATCAGCCATTTTCTTCAAAACACTCCTTTGTCGCATAAATGGAATGGCCTTAATTCAAAGAAAGAACAGTCCATTATATATACATGTATGTAGCGGGTTAAGGGTTAACCACTTGACACAATGGAATGAAAATACACACATTTGATATCAATAGATAACATGCCATGCACAATTTCTGTAAGTGCAACTTGTTTTCACAAAGTTATGTTCCTTTAAGGACACATGGCAATCTTGAAGTCTTTATCAAGCATGAAAATTAGCCTCTTGATTTATTAATCCAGTATCGTTTTGACTTGAAATCTGCATATAATATTTAAATACAATTTTAAGTTTTCATTAATTTTGTATTCTTTGTTGTTCTACCACAGGTTTGAATATATTATTGATGAAATGTAATCAACAGTTAGTAATATGCAAAAACAGCATTGCTGCATGCAAACATTAAGCATGTGATATATATACTGGTTTATACTGGTTCTAAATCATTCCATTAAAGATGCTGGCAGTGATTTTGAGATAATGGATAGGCATTAAGTTTGAATTGATAATTATTTAGACTTGTTTTCTTCTTTCACCAAAGAAATCGTCCCATTTGTGTAAAGACTTTATATTTACTTAGGGGATCTTACATGAGGGGTTGTTTCATATGAAAAACGATGAAACCAGCTAAACTTTTCATATTTTTGCGAGCAAGTATCGTATTAAGAATATAGAATGAGTTTTGTGTTTTCGTACGAAGCGAACCCAAATGTAAGATTCTTTTCATCATATGACATCATCAAATGACATCATCATATGACATCATTTGTTTGAGTTATTTACTAAATATAACCTAATATAATGTGTTAACGGGGCGTACAACCACATTTCATTTATTTGTTATTCTCTGAAATAAGAAGTAAATAACGATCCATTTAACAAACGCAGTCGGGTACCTCGTATGTTATCCTTCAATCTTATTAACCCGCTACATATATATAATGGACTGTTCTTTCTTTGAATTAAGACCCTTCCATTTATGTGACGAAGGGGTGTTTTGCGGAAAATGACTGATCAGTAGTCAGACATTGCGAGTTACAATGGACGCAAGGTTATTTTAGTTGTGCTTACCGGGTTCAGGGTTAAAATCAGATGCAAAACTCACTCTAATTCGCTCTGCTATTATCTAAGGCCATTAAAAAACAATTACCTGGTTCTCAGGCCCGCCCGCATGTCTTTTTTTGGTGCCGCATTGCCGATTTTATCTCAAAAGTAATAAAATAAAAATTGTAAATGCGCTACCGAAATTTCGGGAAAAAAAATCCGCATCCAAGTTCGTTCCGGTTTTTACATGCAGCTACCTCAGGGGAACCCCTTTGTGGGTAGACTGGTGCGCGGCCGACTATCTGCCGCTCTGCTTGCTAGCTTGTGAGTGTTGCAGTCGTACGGGTACCAATCTAGGAGTCAGACGCTTGAGACGCTTGGAACTAGTAGGTGCTACAGAACAGGCGATTTATTCAAGCGTCTAATCGACAAAGTCTCACAACAACATGCAATAGTTCATGCGTGATCTAATACAAATCAGGGAGTACGTTAACGTACTCCCCGTACAAATATACAGACTTACTGTGATTGAAAGAAGCATAAGTCAGAAAGAAATGATAAGGTAATGATCGACAATAGAGATGAGCTGATCCAACTGGTTATTGCGCATGTATTTCGAGATATTTTGCATCAATACATGTATTGGAATTAAAAGTTTGGATAAAAAAGATCGCCAGCGTGTCTGTTAACCACTAAAATTGTAAAAAAAAATGCGCCCGCCCGCATCTCTTCTCAGAAAAGGTGGCCTGAGAACCACGTAATTAATTTTTTGTGGCCTAAATAGCAGAAAGTAGTGGAGAGTATTTTGTATCCAATTTTAATGCGACCGTTGAACATAATATGATATTATACATGTTGTATACCAAAACAAAAAAAAAATGGTTGTTGTTTGGTCAGTTTTATATAACAAACAGTAAATGTATATGTTCTGCTGTAAGTGTTTGTTAGTTTATGTGTTTACTATGGGCCAGTTCAATAAAATGATTTAATCCGTAAATGCAGAGTTTTCCAAGTTCTTCTGCTTTTGAGATAAGAAAAGCTTCTTATCTCAAACAGTGAAGAGCTTTTAAGGGGACATAGTATTTAATATTAAAATTATTACTTTTACACATGCAGTTGTCATTTCCAATTTCTGGGTAGCAAATTACGCTTTTCTTACCTCAAAACTTGAAGAGCTTTTAAGGTGGGACGTAATTTTTGGTCGTACTTATCAAATGGGCCATAGGTAAGTGGGTATATAAATGATATACCCCACCCTCTGAAGTACATGTATATCTTTGTGTGCTGTTTTAAATCCTGTTATACCTTTAAATTAAAGGCACTGCAATATTTTATACCACTAAAATGTACTATATTTTCATTTTGAAGTCGTTTATTTTTTTCTTGAAAATGCTACATCAAAATCGTAAAAACATATTTTAGTGTCAGCTATAAAATTGACCTAAATATGTTGACAAACAAGGTACAATTCATAATATTTATATTATATTATATATTAAATATAATATTTATATTTATAAACAATTATATTGTTTATAAGTTATTGTATTTAACTGTTTGTGATTGTTGAGGTTAGATCCGGGTTTGTGACAATAATTTGTACTGTTAAATTTTAAAATGGCACATGGCAATCTTGATTCTTAGAAACAGCACAGGCAAATCATACTTTATAATTTCTAAAATAGTGAATGACAATTTGTGTCGGTATATTACTATTATTTAAGTATAATTCACTATTAAGTAAAAAGAAAAAAAAGAGTTTAATTTCACCATCCCTGTGTGGTTGCCGGGGTAGAATTCAACCACTGCAGAGGCAGAAGGGTAGGACACGCCCCCACCACCCTTCATGTTCATTTTTATCATGCTCATTCAAAGTCTTCATTATGACACCACGTATGCAAGCGTGGAAACGTGACTCAATCATAAATTGAGTGTCTACTATTTCTGTTATACTATTATACAGTTCTGCAGGTTAGAAGGTTCTAGGCCCATTCTCCATATTTTATGTAAATGGTGGATGAGCCTGACATGTTCATTCCTGTTAGGCACCATATAACCTTTCATGTGTTGGTGCGCCGTAAAACCCAATTCAATTATATTTTTCTAGAAAAGTAAAAATGACATTTCAAAGCAATATTTAATAGAGGATCTTACGTGAGTACTCATTTATTATTGAATTTATTAAACGAGTTGGCAAAATGATAAATCTTAAGATTGCCATGTGTTCCTTTAAAAATGTGATATGTTTCCTTCATTGAGTGAGTCGTTATTTATTATGCTCAAGACAGTTTGACTAAACCAGATATAAGTAAATGCAGTCAGTAGCTACGCTGAGACGCACCGAGGCCCCAAGCTACGCTGATGCACAGCAAGGCAACTTCATCATGATCCCTGCATTGTTTCAGGTGCTATCTCGCTCGCATCAAAAGAGCAGTGGCAGAAAAACAATAACATGGCTCCAGCGTAAATGGAGTTTCTACGATAGAATTTGCAGCAACTCTGCAGTTCAGGGTGAGGAGGTTCTAGGCCCATTTTCCATATTTTATCTCGATGTTCATGCCTGCGCCATATAACCTTTTCATGTCTTGGTGCACCTTAAAACCACAATTCAATTCAATTCAGTTGAACTTGGTGGAAGTTGCATACTTTACATGAAAAAGAATTTCAGTATCGATATATATTTAATACTCAACATTTTGTGCGGGAAATTCACAGGAATTTGCATCTAGAAATGAATCCACCCTTCCCCTAGTTAGGGATTTACCTCAGATAAATTTCAGGGCTAGAGCTACGAGCCTGGCACGCTTTTAAATTGAAGGTAATTTAGGTCAGGGTATTATGTTTGTGTTCTTGTTTTATGCCTCCGAAGGGCGGCAGGTAGTAGTCAATTAGTCATATAGTAGTCAGTCAGTCAGTCCGTTCATCGGAGTCTGTGGCTCTAAGGCCAAGGTCACACTTGGGGATCAAAGGTTAAAAAGAAGTGTTTTTGTGTCCGGCATTTATGGACGGATTTTCAATAACTTGGCACAAGTGCTCACCACAACAAGACGTGTCGCGCACAAAATCCAGGTCCGTGGCTCCAAGGTCAAGGTCACACTTAGAGGTCAAAGGTCAAAACCACTTCAGGAGCACTTGTCACAGTGACATTTCTAGTTTTTGTCTTATAAATGTGATATATGTTGGTTAAATATTCAATGTTTAATATATTTCAATGAAACTTTGTAGAAGTGAAACTGTTGTTATTTGCAATATTGCCTAAACATTTTGATATTTATTTGTGTCAACTTGCCAAGTCCAGTTTGAGGGCTCAGTGCAAAACTCTTCTATCTCCTTCTTTATTTGTATGTAGTTAGCAAAGTTTTGTGCTGACCTCTCGCATTATGAGACATCTCTAAATTACACATAAATAACCGTGTGATGAAGCAGTTACATGTAATTGATGTATGAGTGTAGGGTAATTTTGTATTTAGCAGAGGTAAAAAACAGGCTTTATTTGAAAAATAGAGGAATGCTATTCCATTTAGTAATGTTAATACTTTGCGCACAAACCGGAGTTATTCCAGATTAATGCTTTATTTGAAGCCAGTACCTTTTCTCCTGTGGAAGAATGCGGTGTGTTTACTGGACCATCGTACAGGAACAAAGTCGCTGGCTTCAAATTAAGCATTAATCTGGTGTAACTCTGGTTTGTGAGCAAAGTATTAACTTTACTACGTGGAATAGCATTCCCCGATAGGAAGTTACGTTGTGACACTTCTGCATATAGCTCCACACATTTTAAAAAAAAAAATCAAAATTGCCATGTGTCCCTTTAACATATATATATATAAAAACAATTTGCTTTGAACAAATAAATTTTATATTTATGATTACAAATGTGCAAGTTTTGTAGAAAACCAATCTCATTAAAATTATATCCTAATTACGCTTTGATACTCTCCACTATAGGATCTGACAACACTGCCTTGGAGGTCAAGTCAGATCGACCTTTCATCTAATCGATATTCATGAGAGGATCAACTAAATTCAACCAATGAAATCGCGCATTTCATATGTACTTCAGATGACGTTCGAGTGAACTGAACAAACGAAACTCCACATAAAACACGTAGATCTATATCTGAATGAAGATAAAAGTCTTTGTGTGTTATTGCTATGGATTGCACGATAAATTCAAAGAAATGCACTAAATGGCATGTTTATCATCAAGATACATCAAGACCCGCTTAGCTCAGTTGATAACGAAGTCGACTATTGATCCGCGAGTGTGGGTTCATTCCCACGAATCGGTACATTGTTTTGTACCGCCATTAAATTCCGTTGAACAATCTTCTTTTTTTTCAGTAAATATTCAAAAATGGTTGGTGTGTTATGTTTGTCAACGCAATTATTTTGTGTTTTATAAGCTAAAAGTTGTCTCTTTCAATACCGAGCTTAGACTGCTCTACAGTGTTTTACTGAAATGTGACATGTGCAGTGAAGCAGTCTATACAGAGTAATTTTGTAGGCTGATTGGCTAATCATAAGGTCAATCTGACATGACCTCTAATTCAGTGTTGTCAGATCCTTAGTAGCGTAGAGTATATAGCGTGATAAAGTGTCTGATTTAAATGAGATTGGTAGAAAACTAAAGGGAAGCCGCAAGTACAAACAACATCAAGATTGTCAAGTGTCCTTTAAAGATTTGTTTTTATATAAACAAACATCTCATATATCTGGGGGAGGAAATAAGGATCAATAGTGATTATTTTACGAACTTAACAAGTCTAGAAAGTGGGAAGATCATTTTGAGAGATTGACTTGTAACTTGTGGACAGTGACTTTATCATGTTACACACCCATGCTCGGTCACCCATGCTCGGTCTCGGTCACCCATGCTCGGTCAAGAACTTTTACATTGCAGTGTTCCATAGTCAGTTAATACAGAAAACTCAAATTCAGTTTTATAGTTATTATATCTGCATAGGCTTGTGGCGAGTGGTGAAACTCATTCAGTAATTTTTTATTCTAAACTCGCTAGAAGCTTCTTTGCAATAAAAAAAAATTGGCACGACAAATCACATTACTCAGTTTAATAAATGTTCAGTGTATTTTAAAGGAACACAATGCAATCTTGATAGACGCAAAGTTGTTTTTTAGCTCTTTCATAGGTCTGGAAGTTGGTGGCAATCCGCCCCTAAATACACAAATGTGAAGTGTTGCAATAAATCTGAGAAAAACACTGAACAAAACAAAACAAGGGATGAACACGAAATTATAAGGTGTGTTCCAGACGTCTGTGTACTGATCTTATAATTTTGTTATGGCCATAATGATCGAAATAAAAAATACATCGCCAGGAACTATAATTGTTACTCTGTTAGCGTGTATAATTTCACAATGCTCACTTCGAAACTGTCCTGTGTTCGAGTGTTTTCATATCATATGTATCAGCACGCAGCAGAACGCCGATGTTTATGACGTCGCGAGACACTTTCACTTTGATGCAGTGCTGATATGTTTATATTTTTCATCTCCCGTTAAAAATCTAGGCATCCAGTGTGCACTGACTTTTTTTTCATGTTCAAATCCTTCTTTAATATTCTATGAAAAGTAACAATTCCCACATCTTAAAGTTCTCCGGCCATGTTTTGTTTCATGGACATATTTATGAGGTTTTTTTTAAGTCGAAATCAATACACAATTTTTTATTATTTTTTTTTAAATCGAAATCAATACACAACAAAGACCCGTGTGGTTATTTGGCAAAGAATAGGGCCACTGCACAGGTAAATGTATTTATGGTCAGTCGCTTAAGCTGGGTCAATCGCCTGTCTTCATAAATCAGCGCGTTGACTCTGGCAATAATTTGCTGACACATACTGTCCTTCCCATCTCTGATCATCTTCAGTTGACTAACGACCTTCGCGAATTTGCTTGTGCCACTTAAATAATAAAGTTCTATAAGTTCTCTGTCCCATTCCAGCGGTTTCTATCAACATCAACTTAAATGCTAGCTTCGGTATTTTCCTAATCCCACACAAAATATTATAGCCGCGCTGCTCTGTGTTTTTGTTTCGCTACACGTTCTTATTTTTTTAGTGGATCCGCAACCATAACAGCTATGACATTGAAACTTTCAGGAAATAACGTCATCAACATCGTGCAGCAGCAGACAAAATAGTGCGTCAAAATATTTAATATATGTAGGAATAATTAATGAGAAAATGATTAAAAAAATTGCAGATCCTTTCAACGCAACCAACCTTAGTTTGATTGCATTTTTAAAAATAACTACGACAACAATCCTCGATTTTACATTGAATCACTTAAGAAAATATGTGAAATTGTTATTATGCAAAATATTGAGACGATACAAAGCAAAATATGAAAATTACAGGAAAAGTACTTCTGGAACAGCCCTCATACTTTAGCTATATTTACATAAAGAACACGATACAATAGTTTTAACTAACCCCTTGAATTAATCTTTACACATTATTTTTCCCTGGTCTTAGTAATATTTATAGAATTATTTTGTTGAGTGTATGCGGTGCATATTGCTTCCAGAAGGCCATAGGCCCAAATATCATATACAAGAAAAATGTGCCATGAATGTTTTGTACCATAGCTCTGATGGTTTTTAGAAAGGTTGTTGTGTACACCATGCTTTAACTGCCAAATCTCTCAGTTATAGGGCGGCTGAAATATACCGAAAGTTATTACACGGGTCTTTAGGTTTATGAAAATTATATCATAAACAGGAAAAAAGGAAAACCAGTAGAGCTATGGTACAGGGGGATGATGTATTGCGTTTATTTTGTAGAACTGATACAATTTTCAGGCATTAATTCGAAACTGAATTATTAACTATGGTATGTCATCTTTTATATATGTGTACCGTATAATCCCTAATAAACGCCCCCATGGGCGTAACATTTTTGAAAAGGAGCGTTTATTTGAGACCAAAAATACAATAATTTAAATATTAAATCAGACATTATTTAATGATTTTCATTACCAAGAAAACCAAAGTCAACATGTCAATCAATGCATCGGATTTTAAGTTTTCCAGTGATTTGGGGGTAGGGGTGGGGTGGGGCGTTTATTAGGGATTATACGGTATCTTTGATATTTGTATACCATTCCTCCTTCTTAAACTTTTGTTAAATATACAATACAAGTACATGTAATAATAATAGTGATATTAAATGCAAATAATAATAATAATTGTAATTGTTTTACATTTTGTAAGTTTATGAGTGAGTAGATTTTATGTGAATGAGATATCACTCAGATAATGTCTGACTGCATATTTGCCAAAACTGTAAAAGGTCGGGACTATCCCTCCATACAAACAACATTTATGTTTATTTTTGTATTTCTCCACCATAAAATATTTATAGTGTAACCCTGGTCCTTACAAACGTATAGAGAACAAAAAAAGAAACTTCCGCAACTTTACCCATACATGTAGACACAATGAAAATATATTTTGTTTGGTCTTATATGTTAATACCATTGTTAAAAGGCCAGCACTGTCATGAAAACAATTTTCCTTGAATCAAACGTGTATGCACAGTTATTCCCCTTGTTTTGGTTTAAACAGCAATTTGAATAAAACATGTTTTAGCAGCAACACACTAACTCTGGTTTTTGATGATTATTAGTATTGATCAGAATGATTGAGTGATAAGTATAAAATGATTAAATTGTATCTAGATTGGTGTACAAGGGGTAACAAAGTCAACCAAATGCAACTCACAGCTTAAAATGCGGAAGTTTCTTTTTTTGTTCAGTATACATGTTTTGAGTTTACTTTTCTGTATTGACATTGGTATCAGTTATTTCAGTTACAGGTCAAAAGTATTGTAGACCAATTGTAAATTTATATTGTCATATTTTGTTCCTCAATTACCAGTATGTCGTAATTGAAGTCCACATTGTCTCTATTTGCCGCCTCAAGGGGCGCTACATTTTCCGAAAGAGAGGTGTTCATTATGTTTGTCTTGCCATGTTTCAAAGAGAAAAAAACATAACTTTGTTGTTATTTTCCAACTGTGCTGTCTCAGCATTCAAGTTTAGGTCATTCATATGTTTAGGTCGTTTAGAGTATACTTTGCCCCCCCCCCCCCCCCCCCCCCCCCCCCCCCATAATTTGAAGGAAACAATGGTTACCACTCAAAAAGTACTTGTTTTCCCTAAATAATGTTGTATGTTTTGGTGTAATTGACCATCCCCCCCCACCCACCCACCCCACCCCAATAATTTGAAGAAAACAATGGTTACCACTCAAAAAGTACTTTTTTCCCTAAATAATGTTGTATGTTTTGGTGTAATTGAGACTGGATAACGTTTGTTTTTTTGTTCCCAACATATTTGCTTTAGTATTATCACCGATTTTGTTTACAAATGACTTTGTAGCATTATTATTGGACATATCTATGTCACTTTACCATTGAACCCGAACATACATGGCTTTGTATCTCGTCTATGGAATTGACATGCATTTGATCTGCTAAATTTGTTTTTCTCAATATAGTTGTATTTTGGTTTGTACAAGTCAACATAACATGGAAAATGGATGTGAGCATGAATATCCAGGCAAAGAGCAAATAACTTAGTTTAAAAATAAAGTTTTGTGTTCAGGTCACTTTCTCAGGAATTGTATGAAACTTTGGTTATAGTGGTATCTTGGGTAGCACAACTCAATGGGACACTTGATCCTCCAAAGGGCAGATAGTTTTTTAGTAATTTTTGCATTCAAGTTTTGCATTTAGGTCTTTTTCTCAGGCACTGTATGCACTAGAGACCTGAACCTTTGGTTATAGTTGTAACTTGGGTAGTACAATTGAAAATGACAAAGCACATCCAAATCTAATCTTGACC